>VYZR01023530.1:25499-38128 GCA_013400675.1 Oxylabes madagascariensis
TGCCACTAATGGTGTACCTAAGGGTCAACACTAGGTCCAGTGCTGTTAACCTCCTCATAAGTCATCTAGATGATGGGGCAGTGTACCCTCAGCAAGTTTGCTGGTGATGCAACATTGGGAGGAGTGGCTGATACATCAGAGGGTCATGCTGCCATCCAGAGGGATGGAGGCCCAACAGGCTGGAGAAATGGGCTGGCAAGGACCTCATGAATTTCTCAAGGAGATACATCAAGTCCTGCACATGTGGAACAATAGTCCCAAGTACCCAGACAAATGGGGGCTGACCAGATGAAGAGGAGATTTGCTGAGAAGGACCTTGGGGTCCTGGTGGGTAACATGCTGACCGTGAGCCAGCAGTGTGACTTCATGACAAAGAAGGCAAACAGCCTCCTGAGCTGCACTAGAAAGAGAGCTGCCAGCAGGCTGAGGGAGATGATCCTTTTTCTCTCTGCTCAGCAAGGGTGAGGCACACTGGGAGTGCTGGGTCCGGAGCTGGACCTCCCAGTAAAAGGGAGAGAAGGACTTACTGGACTGAGTCCAACAAAGGGGCATGATCAAGAGACTGGAGCATCTCTCATAGGAGGAGAAGCTGCAAGAGATGGATTGTCCAGTCTGGAGAAGAGAAGGCTCAGTGGGATATCATTAATGTTCAGAAATACCTGATGGGAGGGAATGAAGGGCCAGACTCTTCTTGGTAGTGCCCAGTGACAGGTCAAGAGGCAATGGGCACAAATTAAAACCTTACATTCAACCTGAATGCAAGAAGCCTGCATAGAGAAGTTGTGGAGTCTCCATCTGTTGTCATACTTAAAACCACAAGGGGACATGAGCCCAGACAACTGCCTGTAGTTGATCTTGCTTGAGCGGGGACTAGAACAGATGATCTCCAGAGAATCCTTCCAACCTCAGCTGTCCTGTGATCCCATTTATCAAAACCTTTACCAAACAACTCCATACTTTCAACAAATTCTATAATCAGTGTAATTAGTGATCATACTTTTTTTTTAAATTTGAATCTTTCAGTAGCAATTAGGGAGAAAAGAAAGCTAAAATAAACAAAACAATCACAGGCTGCATCACCAAGATGCAGACTGCTATATTTAGAGCTACACTAAGCTCTGTGCCTAGCTTTCCTGTTGACAATACCCCTTTAAATCAAAACCAAAACTAGCTGGTGACACAGCCAGTTACTTTTTTGTCACCCTCTCTTTAGCCACTCAGAGATATCTGCATTGACATTAAAAAGCCATTATAAGCAATTTAAACTCTGAATTGATCCTGACACGTACATTCAGGTCTTCCTCATATGTCCTTTCAATAATTCTCATTCAAACTGAGAACAAACATCACCCTATAAACAGAGGAGATAATTATGCTTTATCGATTAGCCCCTCNTCTAGATGATGGGGCAGTGTACCCTCAGCAAGTTTGCTGGTGATGCAACATTGGGAGGAGTGGCTGATACATCAGAGGGTCATGCTGCCATCCAGAGGGATGGAGGCCCAACAGGCTGGAGAAATGGGCTGGCAAGGACCTCATGAATTTCTCAAGGAGATACATCAAGTCCTGCACATGTGGAACAATAGTCCCAAGTACCCAGACAAATGGGGGCTGACCAGATGAAGAGGAGATTTGCTGAGAAGGACCTTGGGGTCCTGGTGGGTAACATGCTGACCGTGAGCCAGCAGTGTGACTTCATGACAAAGAAGGCAAACAGCCTCCTGAGCTGCACTAGAAAGAGAGCTGCCAGCAGGCTGAGGGAGATGATCCTTTTTCTCTCTGCTCAGCAAGGGTGAGGCACACTGGGAGTGCTGGGTCCGGAGCTGGACCTCCCAGTAAAAGGGAGAGAAGGACTTACTGGACTGAGTCCAACAAAGGGGCATGATCAAGAGACTGGAGCATCTCTCATAGGAGGAGAAGCTGCAAGAGATGGATTGTCCAGTCTGGAGAAGAGAAGGCTCAGTGGGATATCATTAATGTTCAGAAATACCTGATGGGAGGGAATGAAGGGCCAGACTCTTCTTGGTAGTGCCCAGTGACAGGTCAAGAGGCAATGGGCACAAATTAAAACCTTACATTCAACCTGAATGCAAGAAGCCTGCATAGAGAAGTTGTGGAGTCTCCATCTGTTGTCATACTTAAAACCACAAGGGGACATGAGCCCAGACAACTGCCTGTAGTTGATCTTGCTTGAGCGGGGACTAGAACAGATGATCTCCAGAGAATCCTTCCAACCTCAGCTGTCCTGTGATCCCATTTATCAAAACCTTTACCAAACTACTCCATACTTTCAACAAATTCTATAATCAGTGTAATTAGTGATCATACTTTTTTTTTAAATTTGAATCTTTCAGTAGCAATTAGGGAGAAAAGAAAGCTAAAATAAATAAAACAATCACAGGCTGCATCACCAAGATGCAGACTGCTATATTTAGAGCTACACTAAGCTCTGTGCCTAGCTTTCCTGTTGACAATACCCCTTTAAATCAAAACCAAAACTAGCTGGTGACACAGCCAGTTACTTTTTTGTCACCCTCTCTTTAGCCACTCAGAGATATCTGCATTGACATTAAAAAGCCATTATAAGCAATTTAAACTCTGAATTGATCCTGACACGTACATTCAGGTCTTCCTCATATGTCCTTTCAATAATTCTCATTCAAACTGAGAACAAACATCACCCTATAAACAGAGGAGATAATTATGCTTTATCGATTAGCCCCTCAAGGTATGAATGGAAACCAGGCAGCTTTCTGAGAACAGCTATCAATGTGGGTTTTAAGTTGCACTATCTCAGCATTTTCTTGTACAAACATTCCCTAAGTGTAGTTTTTTAACATGGAACCTGTACCAAGCAAAATTTTTCCACTGGCTTCAATGAAAGCAAGTATGTCAACGTAGATTTATAAATGGTGAGTTTATAGACCTCCCACAGTTGTGTCCCTGTGCTGTTGTGGTTTTACCCTGGCAGACAGCTCAGTGTCACGCAGCTGCTTCCTCCTCTCTCCCTCCCAGTTGGATATGGAAGAGAATCAGAAGGGTAAAAGTGAGAAAACTCATGGCTTGAGTTAAAGACACTTTATTGGGTCTATATTAATGCCTTAACTCTTGAGTGTTCCCCTTTCTTTCCTCTTCTCCAGCCTGTTATTGCTGAGTATGATGCTACACAGTATGGGACACCCCTTTCATCAGTTGGGGTCAAGTGTCCCGGCTATGTCCCCTCCGATTTCTTGTGCAATCCCAGCATTTTTGCTGATGAGGTGGGTGAGAAACAGCAGCCTTGATGCTGGGTAAGTCTTGCCCAGCCACAGGTAAGACATTGGTGTTTTATCAACACTGTTTTGAACACAAATTCAAAACACAGCACCACACAAGCTGCTATGAAGAAAATTAAGTCTATCCCAGCCAAAAGCAGGCACCTACTCAGTTTCCTCCTAACACTGGCTCATTCATCTCATGATACATGGCTCATAACCCCACAGATGCATTGTGAACTGCCCCCTTTCTCTAACAAACTGCAACTCCCTTCACAGCTGCCAAATGCAACAAATACTCCTGTTTAATCCAGTGTCAACATTGATTGGCTTCAATTTTGCTAAATAAGGATTTTAACACCTGCCCCATCTATCCTATAACAAAGTACCACAGCAGATTCATCAATGGACATCTGACTAAGGATATTTCCAGTTTACAGCTGAACCTCTAATCAACAATTTCTCAGCCTTTCTGCTTCTTGCCAAAAGAGCCCGTCAGCAATCAGAACTAGACATGTTAGAAAAAAAGGATAATGTAACCATTCTATGTCTGAGTTTATCTTACTGTTTGAGAAAAGGAGAAATAGCTTGGTTACGATTACTGACAGTCTTTTGAACTGGCAACATACCACATTGAAATTGTGAAATTGTTCTCAGCTGTTACTACAATACATTTAAACTCCAATGATCACTTTTGGGTTGCCCACACAGGCACAAATAAAAGAAGCACTGTTTGTTTTTCTTGCCTTCTCCCTTGGGCCCACCAAGCAAGCATTGAGATGACTGCCCTCATATTTGCACTTTCAGGTTTTGTCCCAGACCAACACTTGGGCTCAGCCTCTCCATCCACCAGGAAACCATTCCCCTCTGAGATTCTTCAGGCTCAGAGAGACTCTTACCTCTAGAAAAGAGAGTGAACAGGCTCTCTGCATTAAGAAGAGAAGGAACAATAATGGAGACACCATAATGTCTCAGTGTGTCTTGCCAACATGCTGCCTGACTTGTTGCTGCTGCCTTGGGGGTGACTGCATTGCCCCCGTGCAGGACTAGTTTGGGTTGCTCTTGCTCCCTTGAAGTCCCTATTTTTAAACTGTACAGATGAATGAATGCCTTGAGATATCTTATGCTATCAAATATAGTTGAATAGTCTCAAGGATTGCTAAGAGCAGCAGAAAGCTGATCACACAAAGTTAATTTGGAAAGCAGCTTGAAAACATGCCTGAAATCTCTTCTGCAGGATATTCACATCACATGAACGGCTGCTGTTATGAAGTGAGATAAGAGGATGGGCAAACTTCTCTAACTGCTTCATTGGCCCTTCCAGATTCTGCACTGTAGCTGCTGCAAAAAATGTATGCAAAAACGTGCAAAAATATTTAGCTGATAGCTCCATACCCTAAACAAAGCACATGGTTCCCAGGTATTTCATTAAACTCACATAAAGGGGCCTAACTTTGGACTTGCATAGCAAATTGTCCCTCTACAATTATTTTTAGTTGTTTTAAAAGCTTTCTGGTAATGAAATATGAGATGAAAAAAAAATTGAGCATTTTGTTGTACCTAGAATTATCCCACTAACTAAATGTATGAAAAAGCTGTGATATACAGGGCACATTTTCCCCAGTGATAAAATAAGAATGACCTCTGTGACTTCATTTAGGTTCCACCTCTCCTGAGTTACGAGCCACTCCTCACTTATAAGGTATATCCCATATCTCACTCAAACCCCCAGTGGACCACAAAACTCCCTTCCAGAAAAAATTATGCTTCCCTCGGTCTGTGGAGGATTACCCATGTCAGGCAAAGTTCTATTATTGTTTTTAGTGCTGCTAGGAATTACTTGCAGGATGTTTCAGCTCATTACCTCAAGTTTTCATTAGCTATTTGCCGAGCGTGGTAACCTTTGTGATGCAGGTACTGTATATATCTACAGTATCGATTCTGCCTCTCCTGCTACATTACATGCAATACATGTAAACAGAAGAGTGTTTCACTACCAGCTGGTAAGGTGCAAAATGGTAGCTGATCTTGCAGCTACAAAACACAGATAAAACCTTGAAGTAATCAGCTGAACTGTCATGGAACTAATTCCATGATATAGTGGAAGCAATTATTTGCACTTATGTGTCTTATTGGAAAATACAATCAGTGCTAAACCAATCCTGTTAGTGTTGTCAAGGACACATTTAGCTCCAAACGCTCCCCTTTTAATCAGTAACCAGTTATTAATTAATTAGGTAGTGATCATGTTGCTTTTCATACATGTGTATTATCATTGCACTTGATATTGTGCCTCTGCACCGATCGCCGTTAATTTGCAGCAAGTGCAATTGTGTTAATGTGCTCTAATGCCAGCTATTATCACAAGGACAGGGCACCCAACATTTAACCTAAAATCGCACGGAATTGTTCTCACAGCTGCCTCCTTCCAGCCCCAGCCTGCTGCTGCCTGGATGGGGGGTGCTGGGAGAGAGGAGATCGCTCCTGATAAAGAAGTGCCAGAAAATGGAAACCAGCAACGGGACAGAGGTAGGAAGGGAAATAAGGCTAAAAGTACTTCGGGGACAGCTGTGAGCTGTGCCCTGGCAGGGGCAGAGCTGCCCACTCCCAGATTGCTGCCTGACACCAGCAGGGAAGGAGGCAGCTCTAAAGCAGAGGAGCAGGCAAGCAGAATGTGCAGCAGCTCGAGGGTGTCTCACAGCTCTCGCTTGTCAGCTGTGCTTCAAGGAAAGGTATAATCCCTATTTGGTCACATCTCTGCAAAATCACCAGTGTTAATGGTGAGGCTGCCCGTGGAGAGCAATGTGTTCGTTCACAGCTGACGCAGAAGAAATCCTTTGTCCTCCTAGAATTAGTGATGCTTAGTTATGCTCGCTAAATAATGTGTTTTTCAGGTTTTTCTTCCAGTCTGAAAGCTTTAAGCAGGACCTGATACCAGCTGTGTCAAGAGAGAAACAAATACCAGTAAAAACAGAATTTATCTGAATTGCATTTAATAGAGGCCAGAAGCAGTGAACTAAGGATATTCAGCTGAAGTAGTTCAGTCAGAGATAGCTAAACTTTTTAGTGTGCTTATTTAAATAGAGAGGCCTGAACTGAAGATTAGCTATTTATCAGCTGCCTGATGGAATGAGAAACAGCTGCAACATATTTCAGTGTAAGTTTTATGTGCTATAAATCCACAGGTTCAAATTCTGCTCTGGTTTATGCCTGTGGGAATATGGAATAAAGGTATTATCTGCCCACATTGTTTTGTGTCTTCATGCCTATGTATATCAGAGAAAATTTAGTTTATGTTGGTTCAGTTATTCACCATAATCTCCCAACCACAAAAAAGACTTTTAATATTTGTAATGGTAGTAGTTATATGTGCAAAAATTACACTCCCATAATACAGTACATGGCATAGGTAGCAAAACACAACTCAAATTACTGTTAAAGAATTTCCCTATGCATGCCTTCGCAAGGATTTAACTTCAAGGCTGTGCTGTAATTCCAACATTTTCCTCCCCACGTTTGTGGTTTTAGCCTGATTTTCATCAAGGGGGTCAATTCCACTCCTCACTCCATAAAAACTGTTCCTAGGCCCTCAAGGGAGTAATTTCTGTATTATAAGCTTCTATTCCAGACTCCAGCAAGTGCCCTCGTATCTGCAGCTGGGAGCAGCCCTGCTCCTGCACAGCAGACACCACAGCCTAGGAGAGGGAGGTGGCCCCTGCTGATCGCCCTGTAGCCATCTCATGTTTTGAAAGGGAGAAGAAGAACCCAACTGCTGCTAACCACTACAATCACTAGTTGCTGACTGCTGCTAACCACTACAGTCGGAGCATTTTGTTTGTTTGGATCAATTTCTGTCAACGGCAGCCGGGAAGCTTTTTTTTTTCCCCTCCAGCTTGTCTTTGCAAAGTTTCTTTCTCTCCCCCTGCTCAGTTCAGCCTCACTGGCTGACCTATTGTTATCAAGGGCTCCACAACAGATCCCTTGGATTTGCACAAGTTGTTCCGGGTCTGTCACGAGGAAGCTTTGTTCAGGTATCTGCCAGATTTTAGCTCTGTTAGATGGCAAGGATGTTAGTCTGCCTGTAAGGACTATCTAGTTTGGCTTGCTTGATTGATTTTTGTTATATAAAGGAGAATGCTATTTTTTAAACTTTTTTCCTTTTGGAGAGAGCAGGGCTTAAGATCTCTCGAAGTTCACAAATGTCCCAGAAGAGATGCAAGTAAAGATGTAAATTTAGGCTCCTGCCTATTCACGAGGGGAAAAATTTCAAAATATCTGTATCAAAGACAAATAAATTTGAAAGTCATGTTACTTTTTTTTTTTTCCATGAATCTAGGATTTAAAAGGAAAATCTATGCATTGTAGCTTGTCAGTGTTTTGGGGAATGCTATTAATTTCTTCCCATCAATGTTCTCCAGAGCATGGTGACAGCAGTAGCCTATCCTTCCTGAGCTTTGATCTCTCTCAAAGTCAAAATATAAAATATGCAGCTGAAGGCTTTTGCCCTGCAAAAGCAGAGGGCATCTCCTATCAGTAGTATTATAATTGTGACCAAAAATATCATACATTTAAATTAAAAAAAAAAAAAAGGAAGGGAAAAATAATTTCTACTTGACAGTTCACATGGCCGAGCTTTGTGGCTTTTTCAGATTTTTTTTTTTTTTGTGAATTTGAGTAAAGTAGCTTATTTAGCACAAAAAAGAAAAAAAAGAAATAAATTTAAGATGCCTTGCTGTCTTCTCTAATTAATAGCCAGCACCAGGTGGAAGGGAAATACAGTCCACAGACTCCTCCAGACATGCTGAGATATTTGACAGAGTAAATGTTGATAGTTTAGGTTATGCCCAAACCATCAGAGAGCCATGAATTATGATCAGCAGTAATTTGCTGCAGCACTGAAGGTGCATTTTTGAAGAAGTGAGGCACAGAATGGATGGAAATATCTTTTTGTCAACAGCTCATGCCCCCTGTTCTGGTAATGTCCACGTAAATCCATAAAGAAAAAAGTCCTAATTGGATTTAATTGAGCACTGAAGGGAGAACTTGCAATGGCACAAAAGGCAGCATAATATGACAGTGTTTTAATGTGTTGTCAGTCCTTGTTGGGAATAGCAAAACTCTCAAGCTGAGTTGCAAGCTCAGTAATTCATAGGATCCATAGGAATCAATGTGCCATGACTTTTTTTGGTTTTCTTCAGTAAGAGCTGATAACTGCCTTTAGCATCTCTGAAGGTGTTTTCCAGGCTGGTGACCCTCATGGGCAACTCCTCCTCTCTCCATGTGATTGTGTTATGAGCTGCTATAAACATTATTATAGAACACTATTTTCATGCTGCTTTTCAAGCGGTGCCTGCTACCTTTTGGCTCAGACAACAGTTTTAACAGCTATGTGGTATGTTTCTTTTTCTATGCAAATTGCTGATACTCAGGCACGAAAACTTCAGTGTGTCTCTGATTTGTGTCCTGTAGCGTGCATCAATCAGCACATCTGCCCCTCATTGCTGCCATGAGCCTTCAAGAAACTTGACTGCTGTCTTACCAACCACTGCTCCCTGATTTTTTCTAGCTTGCTTTTTTTTTGTCTGCTTTTGTCCATGTTGATGGCCACTGGCTTGGCTTGAAGAGGGTTTCTGGGTATCTGGGTCAGGATTAAACAAGCATTTCTACTCCTCTCTTGGACACTGTTCTTCTGCAAAGACCAGGACAATCAAGGCATAACAGCATCTCTGTGGTGCTGTTCTGAGCTGTTCTCCATAGGATGGGCGTACAAGGTTCATTAGGCACTGGGGTTAGAAAGACTTGTGTGTATTTCAAGGAGAGTAGAAGAAAAGCGAGGTCTCATTCAGGAGTAATGAGTTTGTTCTCCAATATCCCTGTGAGGATTATTCCTTAAAAATACAGGGCAAAGTTGATTTGGGTAAGAACTAATTATCAAACAAGAAATGAAGGTAGTGTAGCTGTCTCCACCCTCCCCACCAGACCTTGGGGACACACATTACTCCTTGTGTTTAACCTATTAAAGCAATGACCCACATAAGAGGGAAAGGAGCTGATTATAATTATTTCTGTGAGCACTAGTACCCAGTTCATAGAAGATGGCCTAAAAATAGGAACTCAATAAGAAGAGAACTCCACAAGAACAGAAAACTTAGAAATCATGGAATGCTTAGATTATTTTTCTGAACAAACCAAACTACATTCATTTTGTTAATTGACAATGTTTGCTCAGAGAATGTACTCTTTCCACCTTTAGTTTTTAAAGATGAACTGGATAAAGAGAGCAAGAAGAGACAGCACAAAAGGAATTCCAGATTGGCATGGCTTCAGTAGCATGGGCTCATTTGGGTGACATCTCATTGCAGCACTGATTTTAAGGTACCATTGTGTAAATTCAGGTCTGATTATGGGGCTGGTGTCTGCAGCAGATGTGATGACAAGTAGGTCAAGAGCAATCATGCTTAGGTATTTTCATATCAAATGTCTACCCTGGTTCAGAAGACAAATAGGAAATAACAGCTCACTTGGAATAAACTCTGACTTGTCAATTAGAAAACTAGAATGGATGAGAAAGGAACACAAATTTGTCTAAACACAATAATATTGCAGTATCAAAGGTAGAGGAGAAAAGTTTAATGGATGCATTAACATTTTATGTGTCTTAGAACACAGTCTAAGAAGTTGATGGCTATCATGAAACACAGACAATGTAGATCGCTTTCACTGAATAAAATGTGATGAATAGAGATGGACAATTCACCCACTTTTCCAGTGATTACCTGGATTTATCTCCCCTTTCTAGTTCTCAGAAATTTGTAAAAATATTTTATCTTAACAAAAGTTCACATCTTGCATCATGTATGTGCAAAGAGAAAAAATCAACACCGTTGCTCTAAAATTTTGCTCCCATTAAAAATTGAAACTCACTTGGAAGATGTTCATATTAAGAGAGCACTATGTGAACAAGGAAGGATTTTACTATCTCAAAGAACCCAAGCCACTTCTCTCTGGTTGTATAAATGTCTAAACACATGAATCACATTTTACATCCGGTATCACAAGTCCAAAGTCTGTTCTGTCTATTACTTCTCAGCAGTCCTAAGATTAAGCCCTAAATACTTTCCCCCTACTGAATTTTATGACCTGCATATTATTTTGTGTTTATGTACATAGTCTTTTCACATTGCACTATGCGTGGACATTTAAGATAAAGGGGCAGGAGAAATGCTGGTTTTCTCCATGACTACTACACAGATTCACTATTTAAAGGCTAACACTTGCAAGAAAAATAAAATGGACAAAGATGTTCCCTTTTCAGCAGGAGGGCGTGGTCCCTCTGCTACATGTGGCACTGGGATTTTCAGCAGCATCACTGGGAGGCTCTGGACCACTGCCCTGCCAAGATGCATAGGCATTTTTTGTTGTTAGTTTTCCCCTCACATGACAATTGCCTGCTGGCAGAGGGCTGGCACAAGGACCACAAGAGGGAGGTAGTCATTGCAAAATAAATGCTAGGATAGGAGCTTGCTTCTGGTACTCTACATAGAAGGAAAAATCTGCTTAAATAATTAAGGCTTCCTAGATGTGAATACAGATAAAAATAGATAAAGAACGTGGTTTTGGCATGACTTTAACACTCCAGCTCAAACAGAAAAGGTTTTGCATGGAAGTCAACCAAAGAAAAATTCACTCCGGGCGCTTGTATTACAGCTCCATTTAGTGGAGCAGAACGATCATGGCTCGTATTTAGCAGGTAATAATGAAGCATCATAAACAAAGTCAGGATGCAAGTCCAAGATTAAGTGGCAGCTTTAACGAGGTCCAGCTTGCTGGGAGCTTTTTGAAGTGTCCCTAGCTCACTTACAAAGCCAGAAAACAACAGAAGCAACTCTGACAGCTGCGAGAGTGTCTGGTTTAGAAGAAGGTTTTATGTCTGGATGACACCAGACTGGGATTCAGCTTTCATGTACTAACTAGGTCTGCTGGTTGCTAGAGCCCTAATCATTCTGCACAAACTGTCTCACCCTAATGAGTTGCACAAATAATAATTCTTCACAAATCAGATCCACACCATCAGCTTCATGGATAGACAAAGCTGGTTTATTGAGGTAAATGGCACAAGTCAGCAGAATCCATGCTGTGTCTCACTAGCCACGTTTAATATGCAATCTAGAATCTGAAGGGAAACAATCAAATGCTGTTTCTGTGGATGCAGGGATGGTAGGAAGTATTTCCAACTACTAAAGAGCTAAAGGAGCACCCACCAGTCAAGTTAGATGGTTAAATCCGATTTACCCTACTCTGAACGCACTGTAATCACCATGGACC
The DNA here is from genome assembly GCA_013400675.1 of Oxylabes madagascariensis. Taxonomy (NCBI): domain Eukaryota; kingdom Metazoa; phylum Chordata; class Aves; order Passeriformes; family Timaliidae; genus Oxylabes; species Oxylabes madagascariensis. Next base: position 37,079 of record VYZR01023530.1, read on the forward strand.
CTTATAGTCTTTAAAAGGGAAAATTAGATACTTTTGATTTTCCTTTCTTTTCAGAGGAAGAAGAGATTTGGATTGCTTGTAAACTTAAATTACATAGAAAAATACTTTTCAGCACTATAGATTTTTTCCTTGAAGGAATTACAATTATTTTTTCATTTATGTAAATTAAGATTGGCCACTTATTAACTAATTACCACGATTATTGCAGTTCTTCTAAGTATTATTAATTAGGTGAATGGCACATTTAGAATTTAACATCTCAGTTAGGAGAGTTTTGTTTAGCATCCCTAATGCTCTGAAAGCCCTGAGCATGCTCTATATCACGCAGGACTTAAAGACGAGTGCGGGGGAATCTTTGGGGGATTGGAGGTATCTATGGCTGGGAGTTGTGCAGCACAGCAACTGAGGAGCACAAGAGAGAGCTGCAGGATTATTGGAGTCCAGCTGATGCAAACTCATGTGTTGTTTTGCAGTGATGACTGCTTTTCATGTGCAAACCCCTGAATGTGTCTACATATATGTGCTGATGCTGTGAGGGCAGAGTCCTTTCTACCCTGGTAATTTGTTTCCTGTAATTACATGAAGGTAGCCATTCTGCATCTCCATTTGATCTTGCATGGATTACATACATTAAACCAAAGTAATTTCTTCATCTGAGACTCAAACTGTAATCTCTCTGGGGCAGTAACTATCTTTTATATTGCACTTGTATGAAGGGTGAGGAGGTGGTCCTGGTTCCTCAACTGTGTACCTAGAAGTGACTACAATCCAATTAGCAGCCAAGATAATAATAACAGTATCCACTAAACTAATGCTGCGCCTCTAAATTGGTTCTTTTGCCATTGTTTTGCTTAAGAAACTGTAATCCTATAAATTTCTTGATTGCCTGTAGCTCTGATTATAAAAGCAACTTTCCCCACCTACAGAGTAAGAAATAGATGGCTGAAAATCAAATGTTACTTGCATTGCAGAGGCATCTCTCTGGTCCCCACCATTTCTCTTTCTAGCATTCTCCTGACAGGAGCTACACACACACACACACACACACAC
>VYZR01023530.1:39330-53478 GCA_013400675.1 Oxylabes madagascariensis
GACAGGAGCTACACACACACACACATACACACACACACACCTATCAGCTGTTTCTCTTTGTGCGGGAGAAAACAGAAGTTTATAAAACCATGTACCTGCTCAGTTGGCCAGACAAAGCTCTTTGCAGAAATCTGTTGGAACAGCTTCTCAAAGCTCAGTGTCTGCTCCCTGTGCTGCTGCTCTTCACACTGGAGTCAAATATATCACTGCCAACCTCAGCCCTGGCTTAACTGTGACAGGGGCGAGAGGCCACAGTTGCCAGGAAGCTGGCAAACGGGGATAGTGAGAGAAATAAAGTTAAGGAAGTAGAAACAACTGACACTGCATGAGAACGACCCAGCTTTGCAACACAAGGAAACAGGTGTCTGGAGGGGGGTGGGTGAGATGTGTGGGGCATGTGGCTTTCCCTGACATGGTGATTGCTCTTCCCATGATGATGGCACCTTCTCACCAAGGTGACGCTGAAGTTAACTGGCTATCCTTGCTCAAAGTAAAGAATCACTGCAATGTGGGATTGAGGTTGCTTTAGCCTGCAGATGAAGCTTTTGGCAAATAGGGGATTTAACTGGATCCAAAAGGTTAGCTGTATTTGCCAAAGAGAGAAACCCTGCTTCTTTTTGATGACACACACACAAAACACAATGAGGTTTTGTTAAAATAAATAGACAACCACTGCTCTGGAGGCTCTGGATGTGAATGAGCAACAGCAGCGTTAAGCCATTTCAAAGCAGAGTGAATGCGATTTTCACACCTATTCTTTTCTAATTTAGGTTCATTTGAAATCCAGGCATCTCTCTTTTACTAATTTGTTATGGCAGTATTAATTAATGGTATTGCTCTGCCGCAGTAAGAATGCCATTTAGACTAAGACATATTAGAAGGACTACAAGATTAGAAAAAGAATTGCAAGTTGGTCAGATGCGGCTGGAGCCACCTTGATCTCCTGAATTGAACACACTTCACTTGGAAAGCCTGGGAACATGTGAATGAATTTCTACCAGTGCAGACTCATTAGGGCTGGTTAGGTCAGCACCCTCTATGTTGCCTTTTGTGTTGGAATGTAAGAATATGAGCTTCCAAAGTGGAAAGAAAGAATTGACTTCCATGAAACCTGATAATTGAAGAAATTGCATTTTATTTGATGGAGAATATGAGTTCAAACCAAATATGCCAGGAAAAAAGGAACAATATTTAGTGGCTTATACAAGGTACAGCAAAGAGTTGTAATTTCCATTCTCCTGATTCACTTTATCTCTGCCATGAATTTAGCAGATCTCCAGGCTCCTATCTTAGCTACTTCAATCAATTTTGTGTGCCCAGTCTCCAACCATCAATAGTATTTATCTTGCACTTCAGTGCCTAGCACAGATCAAACATCTGGTTGACGAAGAACTGGCAGATTGATGGGTAAATCTTGTGACCATTTCAGGTGGTTCTTGGATTATCTCAGCTACCTTCTCTTCATCCTATACATGGGTAAGTGCACACATCTCCCAGTCACTATTGTACCTGTATGAGACTCACAGAAGTGGATTGATGCACTGCTGATGGCAGTAAAGAAGGCATGATCTCAATTATCTTGGTTTTAAATTATGACATTAAATTTTTTTTTGGTGTAAATTGTAATTTGCTTTTTTTTACCTTTTGTGTGTAATTTTGCAGTTAGCCCAAACACATTGTGCAGCAATCACAGGAAAGAAAGTCAGAGTCACAGCAATGTTAGTTTAAGAAAACACTGGTATTGTAAAGTGCTCAGAATTTCATGGTGTGTTTTCAGTGTTTTCATGGTGAGAGGCAGCTGAGGAAGCAGGTTGGATTGCAGATGACCCAGGGAATTTATCTACTTCTGGCTTTGCTATTCTTGCAGACCTTTGTTTCACCTGAATCAGAAGAGATCAAGGTGACAGGGTTTTACGTCCATGCTGTGCATTTCCTGGTGGTTCAGAAAGCCTCCTCTGTAGACAGCACCCCTCAGGACAAACTGGACGATACAGAGTCATGGAGTCACGGAATCATTAAGGTTGGAAAAGATTTCCAAGATCATCAAGTCCAACCTTTGACTGAACATCACCATGCCAACTAAACCACATTACTAAATGCCATGTACAATAGTTTCTTGAACTCTTCCAGGGTTGGTGACTCCACCACCTCCCTCAGCAGTCCATTCCAATGTTTAACCACCCTGTCAGGGAAGAAATTCTTCCTGATGTCTCCTGATATCTCCTGGAACAGCTCAAGACCATGTCCTCTTGTGCTGTTGCTGGTTGCCTGGGAGAAGAGGCCAACCCCCACCTGGCTACACCCTCCTTTAGGTAGTTCCTCTTATTGTGCCTTGTTTGACATTTTACATTGAATCCCCCTTAGTCAGCAGAAAAGTGTCCGTCTGTCCGAGGGCACACCCGAGGCCCAGGCTGAGGGACACCAGGTCCCCTGGGAGCCCTGAGGAGCAAGGCAGAAATGCCAATGGTTTGGAGGCTCAGCTTGTAAGGACATCTGATTTTTTTTTTGAAACTTTCTTGGATGCTGTGAAATCCAAAATTTCAGGACAACTGCAATATAAGTGTTATATGACTTTTGGCTATTCCCTGGTTTCCAGTTAGGCTGTAACCACAAAAGATTGTGGCCTCCTAATGCCACTGATAACAGCAAAGCAAACGGGAGCAGAGACATGCACAATTGGAATACTCTTTTTAAAGGACAAACACGTAGATAAACACACTCCTGGATTCTACAAAACTCTCAAAATATGACTGAAACTCTTACAGCTGATCTTATCTGCCAGTCCCCACTACCAATGAGTTAGCTGACAGATGCTCTAACAAATACAATGAAGCACATGAAAAGAGTGGGTGGCTGCATAGGACAGTCGTTGCTCCTTAATCTGTGACAAAATCAATCCCTCCTAATATTTCAAATTCTACTCCTAAGCTATTTGGGTTTCAGGGTGCTCTCCTGCTTTTAAACACCTATGGACATAAACCAAGACTACTAAATAGGAATAATTTTGAAAACTTAGTTAAAGCAAGTCTCTGAAAATGTGGTTCCCACAAGATCAAAGGGACAAGAAGGAGCTGAATCAAAGCTTGGAGCAGCTGGCTCTGACCACAGCTACTGAGAGCTGCACTCTCCCCAGTACGGTTACACTGACCAAACACCAGAGGGGCTGACTGAGGCAGTGAGCAAAGGCAGTCACTTGATGAGGTACTGCATAACACAGTGAGAACAAGAAAAGATGCCTCTGGATTTAATGCTTAAGCTGAAGTCAGTGGAAATATGTCTGTTGGTTTCTGTGGAATTTGAATTATGATTTAGCGAGTAACACAAACTCAGGTTTTGTGTCACATCTGCTATATCTGTTGATGAGAGCAGCTTGTAAGGAGGTCAGCAGAAATCAGTGTTAAGGCTTATCTCTCAATTAATATGCTGAATGCTGGCATTAAAAGTAATCTTTTAGTTGGACAATACATAACCACTCAAGAAATACTGACGGAGAAAGTTCAGTGACACCTTTTCACTGACATTTATACTTCCAGAACAGTGAAGAGAAGAAGATAAGGAGGGCAGCAGTCTACAGAAAGGAGGAAAGGCCATAAAAAAGGGAACATGCATTGGAGAATATGTCGCTTAATGAACAGTTGGAGACTGAAGTAAAATGTGATATTCAGGCAGAAGGTGAGAGTGAAGCCAAGAAACCAGGGAATATTTCAGAGAGCTCAGGAACTGAGGCAATGATCCTTGTGGTGTGGTTTCAGAACATGACAAACCAGAGGTCAGTAAATGCATGGTATTTACCTGCTGAAACACGCAGCAAAGTTCACTGGGGGCAGAAAAGCAACCACCAGAATGGGATTACTTATAACCAGAATTCATTTGGGTAGGAAACACTAGAGGTATCTTGTTTAAAACTGTGTGTACTTTGAAGGAGCACTGGAAAGGTGAAACTGTCGTGTTGGCTAAGGTCTCCAAAACGCCTGCAAAGCACTCTGTGAAGATCACTGTTATTATTGAACTATGTTATTATCCCACTGGTTCATGGAGTTTGCAACCTGGAATTAAAAGAAAAGTGGAGGATTATGGTGTATTTTAGAATTTCTCCCATTTGTCATGTTTCCTTCTTGGAAACATAGAAAAGAAACTTCTGGGTCACCAAATATAATTCCTGGGTCCTGCAGGCAGTCATGTTACCTAGGGGATTAATCTCCTATCAAACTCCTTGAACATATAATGACTGTCTTTACTAATGTTAATGAGAATTGCTACTCATAATTTGCATTTACACACTACTTAAGGATCTTGAAGTGTTCTTTCATATAATATGCTCATTTTTATTACAGGCATATTGAATTTAAATGACTTGCCTAGGGTCTCACAGCAAGCCAACAGCAGAATGACTCTTAGGGCTCCTAGTGCTTTGCATTAAATCCTGGACATTAACAGCTCCCTTCTAAACGGAGCTTTGTAGCTGTAGATCACCTGCTGGTGCTGATGAATCAAACCTTTTTCTGATAGTGCAAACAAATCAATAAATTACTTGAACCCATGCAATGCTTCCCAGGGTCTGCAAATCCTGACTTCTTGCGGGTTTAGAAAATTGACACAAGTCTGAGTAATGCTTAGACAGCCTCTGGCCTATGACCAGCTACGAAATTTTCATGTGATAAGTACGCACCTCAGATCTTCATTTTCTATATGAATACAGAAGCAATCTCTACATTTGTTCCAGGAAAGCTTCAAAGCTTTCAGTATACCTGCTGCTGTTGGAGGCATATGTGAAAACAAAAAACAAAACAAAAACACCCAAGCCCTGAAATCAAACCAACTAAACAAAAAAATAACGCCCTTTAGTAAGACTATAATAAACAAAGTCCCTTAACTTCTCCAGTGGCAGAATTGCTCTGACACAGGCACATTCCTTATCACTGATGTCTCCTTTGAATAGCATGGGCCTCATAAAAAATTAACTCTAAAAGGAGGAGATGGAGCATCCCTTTATATATGGGCTCCTCTCTGTTAAGAAAGATGCAGTCCCACAGAATTACGTGAGTTTTCTGCCTGTACCCTGTTATTATTGTCTCTAGCAAAGTAGTGAAATGATGGTATTTACCCTTATATTTTGCCCTCTCCTCTATGCCAACCTTGGAATGAGCTTCAAATTTTACCCAATGGTTTCAGGATACTGTTTGCCTGCGGCAATATGTTGCCACAAGCAAACTTTTCTATGGGAAAAGTTTTTCTGTGGCATGACACAGAGGAACCATTGTGTAGACCAACCACAGCTACGGCAATACCAATCCCACTCATCGAAGGAGTCCCTCCAACGTGGTGGCAGCTACCCAGGAGCTCTCACCTGTGGCAAATGGTGACATTTACTCCTGCTGGGAATGTGGCTGGGCAGACGAATGTTAAAGAGGGCCTGCAAGGCCGCCTGCGCCGCTTGACCCTTGGCCAGCTTCTTGCTGCGTCCCGAGCCTTCAAACGTTCTCCCGTCCACGCGCACGGCCATCACGAAGCTCTTGATGTGCTGCTTCTCCACGGTCTCCGAGAGGCAGACGTAGCGCAGGCCGGAGCGCAGCTCGTTGAGCAGCACCACCGGGTTCTTCTCGCTCTCCGCCTTGGCCGCCCGGTGCTTGCCGGGCTTGGCGTGCCCCACCAGGTCCAGCGTGTGGCAGAGCAGGCGCCCGCGCCGGTAGGCGGTGGAGAGCAGCTCGTTGTTGACGGGGTTGTAGACCGAGAAGTCCTCGCTGTGCGTGGATGGTTCGAACTCCTTGAACAGAGTGTCTGGGAAGTCTGCCTGGTCGGAGGTGAAGTCCGTGGATGGGCTGATGCAGTTCCCCATGGCGAAGTGGGCTTGGCAGGCGTTGGGGAACTGAACGAATGACTTCAGAGCTAACTCTGCGGCGCGCATTTTGGCTTTCTTTTTTGTGGGGCCTGTGCCTTCAAAAGTAAGTCCATTTACTTCCACGGCAACAGCAAAGACTGGAGCGTGCACTGGACCTGTCTGGGAAACCATTTTATATTGTAATCCTGGTTTGAGTTCGTGTAGCTGAACCAGAGCGTTCTTTGGCGTCACTGACCATGAAACTTTCTTCCAGATAAGCTGAAGTTTGCAGAAATGGCCATTATTGCCTTCCTCTAAGGGTCTTTTCCTCTTACTGCTAGTTGTTCCCCCTCTTGCCCTATCAGTAGCTGCTATTGGATGATCCTCCAGGTTGCCAATGTTTCTATTTTCCTTTACTTCTGCACTGCTGGTACCTGTCAGTAAAGAAAGGAAACAACTCACATTACAATTGTCATCATCGTAGCTGACATTATGCCTAGGGCTGTCAGAAGAGCCAAAAAAGAAAAAATAAAAGTAGAAATCATTGCTAAACCCTTTTTAGACATTTTCCTTAAATATCTGTATAATGGTTGGTTTATTATTTCTAGCACAGGTTTTTTTTCATGTTCTGAATGTTTACTTGTCCCTAAAGGTCTGCATTTATTAGTCATTAGCCTTCTGTTTTAAGAAAAGATTACATCATTCAAAGATGAAGCATAATGGATGCCATGTGACTTAAATGAACTGCTTGATAATTACTAGCAAAATGTAAATAGTTTGCAAAATTCCCTTAGGATGACAATTGTTTTATAATCCATGTGGGTGAATGCTTATGAACACATTATTAGAAATCAGAAATGATTCACAAACAGAAAAATGGGCAATGCGTTTAATAATTTATTTGCAATGACTACATTGACCATCTCTGCTCACACCATAGCCTCTCATGTTGTCAACATCATGAATCCAGACTAGGAAATGGTCTGACAGACCTTCATAGCATTTGAAACAACAATTTGGTCTGGACTCAGATCCCAGTTTAGTAATTGAGTGCTTTTCTGTCAAATTCAATTGCAGATGCTCTTAGTTTCTGCATCAGCAGCAACTAATATTGCAAAAGTTGTAGATAAATCCAAATGAGACCAGGAAAAGCCAGAACATCATGATGGCAGTAATTACTGATGTAAAAGATGATCTGTGTCAAAGAAAAGCAACGGGAGAGAGTGACTGCCAGGAGTGCCAGGAAGGGAATGAAATGACAGTGGGGAGCTATGGAGGGAGCACTCTGTTGTTGCACCAATGAATCCCCCACTGCTCTGGACCATGCTTGTGCAATGTGCTGCAAGGCAGTGCTCTGTGCCACAGCAGAGGCATGGCTGAGAATGGAGAGTTATCTCACTGATGTCCTCAATGGGACACAAGATGTGCTGCTGGCTAAATAATCATCCGATAACATTTCTGTAATTTCTGATGAGTTTGTTTAAATGTCTTGCATCCCTGAGACATCCTCCAGTCCTCCTGTGCATTCCTCGGGACAGAGACAAATGGAAGAAGTAAATAAGGGTGCAGCCCACCTACAAGGCAGCCCATGACAGGAGTTATGTACCTGCTCTCATTCCAAGCAAAGCACTGTGTGCCTTTTGCTTTACTCCAAACCTGGGAAGGGCATGGAGCCTTTCCCAGGTTTTGGTTTGTTATTGTTTGATGTGATCATGGCACAGGGCACAGGCTGTGTCAGTCCCATGCACAGAGAAGGTCCCTGTGGTCCTTAGGGGGACAGAGAATGGTCCTCCCACTTTCTGTGGGGCCATGGCCATGTTTGGTTTTCTCTCTACTCTGATAATATAAGTTGGCTGTAAGGATGTAAGGGGTGAGCTGCTGGTTAAGCTTTGAGAAACTTCTGCTGGAGCGCTGTGTCTGTGCTGCACCTCAGTATTAGGCAGGGCCAACAGATGCACAGGAACCTGCAGAGATCAAGTGGAACCAACTATCATGATTGAAAACTTCCTTTATATCCTGAAACGTTACACTTATATTTAATATCCAAAGACTTTTTCCCATCAGTGCACTAAGTCTGCACTCATGCAAGTTGTTCCACAGGAAGAGGGTCACTGCTTAGACAGGAGTAATAATTATGGCAAAAATGGGGGCCCATTTGAAGAACTGAGTCTTTAGGCTCCCTCTCCTGAAAATCCTGCAGCACACACTGAGCTTCCAGCCTGGGTCTATGTCTCACCAAAGTTATCACCAAAGAGCATCAAAGAGCAGTGCTTTGCTGAGGCAGAACATGAACTGACAAATTAAGGTCTTAGTGACTAGTTAATTTTTACTTTCTGAAGCTAAGGGGACAGAATGAAGATGGGTGAGGAAGAAAAGAAAAGCAAAAGACATACATAATAGAAGAAGAAAAGTTTCATCATATGGTATTCAGCTGTATAAAATATGTCACCTTTAATCCAACCTTTCTGGAAATAAGACATTTAAAAGATCATGATAACTAAGGCACAAGGATAATGTGCTGTTTTTTCATTGAGTTCACAACTCTATTTATAGAGGCTCTGTTCCGAAGGGAAAGGGAATATCAGCTTTAACTTCCCCTATCCAGCTTGGCATTGTCTCTAGCCATTTTCTATCATGACCTTTTCTCATGTTTTCATCCCACTCAGAAGATATATCTTTAGTTATATGTATTTTTTAATGTAAAGGCAAAATATTTTGATGCAGACATATTTTTTTAGCACGAAACAGAAAGGTTTGGTTCTTTATTTCACACCTCCTCTCTCATCTTAACCTAATAGGCTTTTACAGAGCCAATTATAGTACATATTGATACTGTAGTCAAGAAGCATGAAAAGAAAGATAGCTCCTGCTTCACACAATATTCAGCTTTGAAAAGAATTTGTATTGATTATGCACCACTGAATAGGAAAACTCAAGAGGTTATTTGTGTTTATAATTCATATTGTCTTATTCCATCTGTTTTTTCTTTCATGGTCAGAGAACTGAGGATTTGTGAACATGAATGTGTGATGTTAATGCCTTACCTTAACCACCCTCGATAAAACAATGGTTATCTAAAATCATAAAATAAGCATTACTTATTTGTCTTACATTGTGTCTATAAAATTGTCTAGCCCATGTTTTGTCCAACAGAGAGTTTGCCTCAATGAAGTGAAAAAAATGCAGAGATGCAAGTGTAAAACTTCCAGAGATCAAGCACAAAGGATATGTGGACAAAGTTGGGCATGCACAGTGATGACATGCCTGTATTTATGGTGTCTTTGCACTTGTCACAGTGAAGAAAATCTGTGCAAGTATCATTACAACCCAACCAGATTTTAGAGCCCCTGGTCCTGAAACACCAGGAAAGAGCTCAGTTCTGCCCAGATCTCTAGGAGCTGCAGCAGCCAAAAGTCATCATGGCCTGTAAACCAGAGGCAGCCTAAACTCAGTGAGTGCCTCAGAAAGTCTGTGAGCCTGATGGATTTGTGTGATCCCTGGCAGCTGCCAGGAAATGTGAAATTACTTTATACTTTCGGGTATCTTTGAAATAAGAAGTCTTTGAAATGTGTCTTTTATGAGACCTCTGAGTAGCAGACATAAGATTACCTCTCTAATGGTGGCACATGTACTTCTATTGTGAAAATCAGACAAAGCAGGCAAATGACACCAAACTACACAAGATAAATACTGTAAGCAGCTGTAATAGAACAATCACAAGCAATTTTAGAAATGAAGAGCGCTAAAAGGAAAGGGGTAAGTCAGAGGATACACACAGCGAAAATGCAAAACTGTGGATCATTTTCAGTCTTGTTATTTCTCATAATGTCTTTGTTCTTGACTTTCCCAAATATATTCTTTACATTTGGGAAAAAAAAAGTAATAAATTATGGTTCCCCCATGATGAAAGGTTGGAGAATAATAACATTGAAAGAAGATGGAGTTAAAACAAAAGAAGGAAGAAAAAAATATAGTTTTTGCCAATAGTTTCTGATTTATTGTGTAAGATCTCTAAAAAAGTCCCACAACTTTGCACTTTAATAGCTCCTTAGGTAGCTTGATTAATTGATTTTTGCAGTTTCACAGGCAACAGGAGACATTGTGATCTTGTATTTGCTTCGGTAATTGAATGGGAGAAAGGAAAGCAGTTAGTGAAATACATTTATTTATGCACTACTTCTCAATATTCTGACTGCTCTTTCATGTTTTTCTCCTTTTGGTGATTATGCACAGTAGAGTTAACCTAGATAGTTTGCATCATCAAGAGCATTTCAGAACTATAATGCATCACTAATAATGACACTGACTATGTCTCTGGGTCTTAAGGGCTCTGCAGAACTAACCATCCAATACTCCACGCTACATTTGAAGGGATAATATTGTTCCTGTTGAAGGTTATTCTGCTGCCAAGCCAACTTCTAGGGAGGATGGGAAAGGTGAGGTGGTAGGTAGCATCCTCATTTTCGCTGGCATCTTTACTATTGAATTACAATGGACACATTATTGAAAAGCTGTGATATTAAAAGAAAGAATTTGCAATATCTGTATTATAGCAAACTCCTGATTCAACTGATAGCTCTGAGACAGGCAGTTACTGTCTTTGGAAATGTTCAGTAAACACTGGATTGCTTATCTAGAGTACATTTTTGCTGTTCATGCGTATCACATTGCAGATGTTAGAAGGATTGACTTTCATAATTCCTGGAATATGAAAGTGAAAAATCTTGAATCAGGAGCAATAGGTCTGAACCCAGGAGCCAGAGCCATGGTACCTTTGTCCAAGGCCAGCTCCAACATCAAATGCAAGGTAGGGCAGTCTCCTCTTGCAAGCAAGATGGCATTTTCATACACTTACTGATTCCACAACTAAGAATTGGGAATGCTTCTGCTGGGATTTTTAGGTTGATATTCTTGGCTTTGGAATGATAAACTTGCAGCTAACAATGAAATCACTCTTTTCTCTTTTACATGAAAACACACTTATGTATTTTTAAATCTTCATGTAAAAAGCCCAGGTAAGCCATGATTTCTCTGTTACTGTTGAACACTCCCTGGTGGCTCACAGGGTTCAGGTGGTTAAAACCAGTGTCATTAGATTCTGTTGGTGTGTAACACCACACTACAGAGAGAAGCATTACCAGTGAAAAAAGTACAGGGCTTTGCTTAAAATGAAGATGAAAAGTTTGTGAAAGGTGACTGCCATTGTCTTTAGCTGTTTCAGAATGAACATATTCCACTTTGCCCACCTAACTATCTGAAGTAACTGTGAAATCCATGTCTAGTACAGATCTTGCCAATAGGGAAATTATTCAAATGATCTAATGACCTGACTTAGATTGATACTCAAATTCCAATGCTCTCTGCCCAAGTTGGCAAAGAACTGCATGTAGCAGAAAATGTGGGCAGCTCATGGCAGAGACAGACCTAAGGACGTGCCTTCCTGAATCAGAGTCAGAACACTTTAGGCCCCAGAGAAATCCAAATGATAGCAACAGACACAGTCTTCAAAACAAAAATAAGGGAATAGTTTTGGCGAGGGATTGCATGGAGCTCTGCCTCCTGAAATGGGATATTCACTTTTTTCTTGGAGGCAGGATTGTCTGTCTCACACTGCGGAAACGGCCTCATGCTGTCCGAAGAGGAATTTGACCAACATGCTCATAACTGAACATGCTTCAGTACATTGAATCTGAGTCTGGAATGTGTCCTTCAAGACTGCTGCAGTGGTTGAAATCAGTGTGTTGGGGACAATCAGCTCCCTGTGCAGACACTGGGGAGGTCTGTGCTGCCCTGAGCCTGTGCCTGTGGCAGCACTCCATGATGAGATCCCCAGGAATCTTGTGCTCCTGCTAGAGGTACAACCTGGATTCAAAAGTATCTGTGGCTGGTGATAATCTGCCTTGATCCCATGGCAAAGTGAGGATGGCACAATTAAAGATCAGGGACAAGCATTGGCTTGTAACATCATGAAAGGCAGACAGGTTTAAGCAGTGAACAGGGAATGATTATTCACTGCTTCATGCAATCCCAGCACTAGAGGCAGCAGGCTTGAAGCAATAAAAGGGTGTACTTTTTGACAACACTAAATCACTCCTTGTTCCTGGCTGTTGTTGAGANACACTGAAATATGGATGATTTTAAATTAATTCATATTAAAAAAAAAAAAATCAAAGATTCTAATAGTAACACCTAAAATGTTTTCTGTGTACCAAGAAATAAACAGCTGCCTTTTCACTGGAGCATATGTTTGACCGAAGGGAGGACTGGGTCGGATGACCCTGAAAACAGTGACATTTGCTGTTTCCCTTTCAGAAAACATAGCTTAACCCCGTCCATGTGAGCTGTTTTACAGCCCACGCAGACACAAAGCTGTCATGGTGTTACAGTAGCAATAAGAAAATGGTGTTACAGTGTTTGGCTTGTACAAACTTCCTACATTACCTAAAAATAACTAAGTAGCACATTTGGGAACTATTACGCAGGAGGTGCCTGCACAAGCTCATGGTGTGCATAATATGTTTCCTCTGTGTGTGTGTGTATACTTCTCATATGTCTTCCTGAAAATACAGCCTTCCTGGGAGCAATTCTGAAGGATTTTCAGGATTTTCTTTGCCTTTTCTAAGATCTGTAATTGCCTCCCTTCGCTGTGCAGCAGAATAGTGTGATGTCCATGTGATGCTCAGCAGCAGAAAATAGCAGGCTGTGCTTCTTCACTCCTCCAGCAGCTCTTCCCCTTGGTGAAACACCACGACCAAACCACAGCAGATCAGCAACAACAAGGGAAAAACACCAAATTCCTCCCACTAAGTGGCTCTGGTAGGGCAACATGGCAGCATGTGTCTGGCTGGAAAAGAAACCAATCTGGTAGGTGATACTAAAACATTGCTCATTTGCTTCGGAAAGCTTCCCTTCCTTTTTTTTTAAAGATTCAAGTTGTGTTACAATAAGTAGGCAGGATAAAACACAATAATTGCTTCTAGGTGAAGGGCTTACTGAGGGTTATTAATTGCTAACTGCTACTCTCAGACTTCTTGGTGTTTGGAAGACTTCTCAGCTCCTTCAAATCCAGCAGGACTTTCCTCCAGCTCTACAGTCATGGGCTCAGACAGCTGATTGAGGTGTAAGGGCCCAAGAGAATACTAATAAGCCAAGAGTGGTTAATTTTTAGGTTATAACTGGTTTATTTACGCCTAGTTAATCAATTCTCAATTTGATGGTTTTGTGCAGGGCCAGGAACTGGACTTGATGATCCTTGTGGGTCCCTTCCAACTCTCTCCTGTGATTTCACATGAGGACTTGCCAATAGTTGCAAAATCACCTCCTTTCCACAATTGTTCCTCCACTGTAGAGATCTTATTTTTGAACTTTATTGTTCATCTATAGAGAAAAGAGACTGCTTACTTAAATTGTCTTCATCCTCCATGGTGGTCGGGCCAGGACTCAGGTACTTGAAGGGTGCTATGAAGGTTGACAGTATGCTTAGTTTTTCTAGAAGAAAACAGAAGAAAAGGTACATATAAAATCAGTGCTCAGTCAATGCATTCACATCTACTTCACACTTTTTCACAGGTCAAAATGTCTCGGTAAGTCCGTTTGGTTTTAGGACCAGAAGGAATGGCCTGACAGTGAAGGTTTAGGCTGGATTTTAGATTCTTCCCCCATAGGGTGTTTGGGCACTGACCCAGGACAGTGGTCACAGCACCAGCCTGACAGAGTTCCAGAAGTGTTTGGACAATGCCCTCAGGCATCTCCCCTCTTGGGGATGGTGCTGTGCAGGGCTGGGAGTTGGACTCAATGATCCTGGATCCCTTCCAGCTCACACACATTCTGTGACTCTGTTACTCTACAGTACCACCACAGTTTACTAAACCTCAATGCATTTATTACAGCTGGCACATGCAAACATCAAACACACATTCCTCCTGGTTTCTGCCCCCATGTGGTGTTTCCTGACTGTGCTTCCCAGCAATGGTGCCCAAGCACTGCAGAGGAGGGGATGCTTGAACTGGTCCAGCTGGGAATGGGGTAGGCAGTCAGCCCTGGGAGAAGGGACATGAGCACTGCCCTAATGGATGAGACCATCTACTTTGCTTGTTTCCTCTCCCTAATGGAGGCTAAACCAGAATTCTTAAGAGAAAACTCAGTGGTGGAGGGCATAAAAGACTAATGTGGCTTATAATTTTACCAGTTTTTGATATAATGTTTGGAAAACCCTGATGGTGTGCCCAGAAAGCTGTGGTTCACACAATAATGATATCATTTGAAATTCCTCTTGTGTGTTCATATTAAGTGCTTTTGACTGCAGTTTCTGTTTATCCTGCAGATAGTGT
>VYZR01023530.1:64606-79307 GCA_013400675.1 Oxylabes madagascariensis
AAGAGGCCAAGTTTTCAGAGTGATGCAAAGGGAACTTGATGCCTGACT
This sequence comes from Oxylabes madagascariensis, assembly GCA_013400675.1. Taxonomy (NCBI): domain Eukaryota; kingdom Metazoa; phylum Chordata; class Aves; order Passeriformes; family Timaliidae; genus Oxylabes; species Oxylabes madagascariensis. The sequence continues at coordinate 64,655 of VYZR01023530.1, forward strand.
CCCATCAACAATAATAATGGGGGTTGTGCATCTAACTCTTTCTGCATTGTGCTGACATTGTACCCTTGAATGTTAGTACGGTTCAATAATTCTCCAAAGATGAGGCAGCTTATTTTCTCTGCCATTGCTGCTTTGCTGGCATTTTTATGGCATTCCCAGAAGTACTACCTGTCAGAGTTAGTACTTCCAAGGATGGCATTGCTTTGGGGTGATTGAGGATTGATGTAATTAAAGAGAAGGCAGTCTACTGCTTGCCCGTGGGTATTTTATATTAAGCATTTCACTGCACAGCTATGATTGATGATTTAAATGATGACAAAGTTGGCCTGCTCTGTATGGGAAACAGTGATTCAAACCATGAATTCAGGGATGTGCTCCCTCTATATGTATGCTCAAAATTCTGAAAGTGCTGGAGAAACAGAGCTTTCTAGGAAAACTGCAACCTCCCCAAGAGGCATTTGCAAAGGAAGGTGCTCCTGCCCATGGCAGGTAGTTTAGAACAAGGTGACCTTTAAGGTCCCTTCCCAACCCAAACCATTATATGAACAACACCACTGAAAACTTGCAGAAACTTGACACAGGAAGGGATAGTCCCAGTCACATCTAGGGACAAGTAAGATCATTATTTGGGAAAAATCTGGAAAAGAATAGGAAAAAGAAAATATAATATTACATCATTAAATAAATCCCCTGGTGCAGTTGTTGTTGCCTTAAGTGGGATTATCTGATTAAATCTACACATGCTTCTGTGCATATCAGCATCTGGAGCAGGCACTGTAGGCTTTCTTTAGTAGTCAGTGAAGACATAGTCAACATAGCCTATGGCATTAAAAAGCATTAATTTCCTCCTAAGGTAAGTATGTGTTAGTTCTGCTCTGTGAACACATTAAAAACCACATGAAATATCAGACATATTATTATCTCAGTGTTTACCCCTTAACAAAATGATGAAGTGTTAAAATCCAACAAGAAGGCTGCTCTTTAACACTGCAGACAGAGTCTGCTAAGGATAGTCTGGGAACATAAACTAGCTCTTTGTGCAGAAAGAAGAGGAATCTGTTTCTTCTCTTCCCTGCTATAATGTCCATAAAATCCAATTACATTTATAACTTTGCATTAAATTAAATATGTTATTTTACACAAGCACTCAAAAAGTCTACTAAATATCCAGTAACAGTTTTCTTTATTCCCTTGTTAGCAGCTGCCATGGCACCAGGACTCGCACAAGAATGAAAGTGATTTAGTGCATTGATTTGCAGTTGGCACGACCCTCTGTTCTCAAACAGAACTGATTAGCTTAGCAGGAAAGTGCCATTTACTTTTTATTGTGTTTCTTTCCTTCTCATCTCCCTTCAGTGGCTGCCAAGAGGAACAGAAGAGCTGTAACCTCCTGAGCAGGTTGCTTACTTTCTTCAGCTCCAAATTCTGCAATTCTGAGGACTAATTTGTCTGGATAGTGCTGTAGCATCAATACAGATGCCAGAGTTTCTGCTTTGGTGTACTGAAAACAGGTCCCACTGAGCTCTTTCAGGCTCTTTCTACACAAAATTAACCCTGACTATGAGAATCCCCTGTGTGTCCAAAAGTGCCATCTAAACCAGGATTTTAGATGTTTTCTCACCATTTACTGGTAAAGCTAATAGGACAGCAAGGCAAAATGTCTAGCTGGGAAGGTTTCTCTTGAGTATCTCACTTTTGCTTCATAAACTGACTGTAGGGCTTGTCCTCCAATACATAACATTTGAAAGACGGTGTACACGCTTCTGCACCTCTGATCTCCCATGTATTGAAGCTGCTGGGGAAACTCTTGATTTACCAGTTAAAAGAAAAGATTTTTTGCAGTGCAGAATGACCAGCAGCTGCAATGAAACAGTGGGAGTCATTGAATTAGCAATTATTTTCCCTTGAAGACCAATTCATGACAAAAGTTCAGTTTGCTTTGGCTAAGACTCCATCATTGCAGAGGTCAGATCCTCAGCTGGAGTGAGTGTCTGTGGCTTTATTGAACTCCATGAACATACAAGAAGTCATGCCAGCTGAGGTCAGTGGAATAACACTGTTTCAAACCAGTTAAGGTTCTGATCCCATAAACTTGTCATAACTATTCAGTCTGATTAGTCCTTTACAGTTCTTCCTCAAACTTGTCAAAAATTCAACAATGGCAAATCTTCTTAGGGGTGTTAGGTGTTTCTGAGTCTGTTTCTACTAAGACATAATAAGGAAAAAACCCAAAAGGAAAGGGTGGGAGGCTGAAAACCTGGTTCAGAATTATTTCTGGAAACAAAGATTAAAAGATGAAGAGGGGAGGGAGAACCTCCTTCCTACTTTCTAGCTGAAATTCACTCTATAATATTAATCCTTTTGGACTCTTTACAGTTAGTAGAGATGAAGAGGCTAATCTCTGTCTCTTCTACACTGGAGGCTCCATTAGTTCTACTAAATAGCTGGTGCAGCACCAGAGAAAGAAGTACATACGCATTTACCTCCCTTCTCCTTTGATCTCAGCAAGAGATTATAAAACAGCTCCCATATTCTGTTCTTTCATTTTAAAATGCAAAGCAATCTGTAACTTTCTTCCCTCTGGCGCAGGAAATCCTGGTGAGGAGAGGGGCCCTTTACTAACAAATGTATAGCTCACACTTTTCAAATGTATCTAACTCCATTAGTCATGTGAATTCAGTCTCTTTTATTCCCTCGTATGAACCATCTTTCCTCCTTCCACAACAACAAAGAAAATCCTCTTTTCTGGTAAAGTAGGAATTATTTGAACTTAACTGATTCAAAAGACTGCAGTATCTGCCACAGCTAATGAACTCCTGGCAAACCTGGGGTGTGCTGACAGGGCAACATGACCACAGTCCTCTCCTAAACCACCAGAAAATAAAAGCTACCTCTTTGCAGGACTTAAAAGTACTGCAGATGTGGATGTACTCACTGTCAGCACAACCTTACTCTCTTGGTGCTGTATACCATTTGTTTTGCCACCAGGGGCAAACTTTAATAATCATGAGTTGAATTTTAGGATAAATGACTCATGCCTTAAACTCCATTGATTGCAAAGGGATGTGTGGCTTGCTCAGATATAGAAATAAACATTTGGTCAGGTAAAACCAACGTCATCTGCAGCTCTCTCACACTTACATCTGTGAAATGTCCTCCTTGGCTGTATTCTGAGTTTTCCTCCTGTGAAAACTCAGACACAAGGTGATAGAAGAAGGGACAATAATGGCACCAGAGTGTAGTCAAAACATGGTGTCAGAAAGTGGCTGAGGGTCATACCTACAGCTGGATGGCATAGAAATATAGATAGAGGCACACAGTTGTGGCCTCCAAAGTGGATCCTGTCACCCTGTATCAGAGCCTAAAAGAATTACTTAGGTTTGGAGAGCATCCAGTATCAGATGCCACAAAAAAGGACACACAGGTGACAGCCTTCTTACTGTGGTTTTCATGAATGTATTCAGTTATAAATACGTTTTTGGAGTGTATCCAAAATTTATCCCCCTTCAGGGCTTGGGGATTTTCCTTTTGGTTACTGGGAGGGACCCCTTGAGTTTGAGAATTTTTCCTGAGCACTGATGTCCAAGCCCTGTCTTTCAAACTGGTGGGAAATGGGAGCAAGAATCACAGTCTTTTAAAATGGGGTAGCTGTGGGTGACAGTGAGGGTGGACCCTTGTACCCAGATGACACAGTCACTGCATTTCTCCAGAGCAGGACTTTGTCTGGACTAATGGCCCTGGAAAGGCTGTGGGCAGGGTGGGGGAGCCCATCAGTGCCCTAAGGGACCACACAGACTAACTAGTGTTAGTCTGGTTACCTGCACATGCAGTTCCACTTCTATGTATATTTTAATGCTGTTCTACACACATGTTACCTTTTAGATTTGACTAGTGGGTTTTCAGTGTAGGAAAAAACAATAGCAGATATTTACCAGTAATCCTGCTCCTCCCCACTGCCACTGGAAGGCACCCAAAATACCAGTCCTTGCACCAAACACACACTTAAGGACCACGCCCAGTGAGGCCTTGCTCGGCTTCCAAGCCTTTTGATTAAAATACACTGGGTTTTGATGCCCAGCAGAGACTGTGTGAACTGCCACCATGAAGCTTCCCTGTGACTACTGTGCAGCAGAGCTGGAGGCACAGGAACATGGCCACCCCACGGGCACTAGATCACTGTCCTGAGCACAGCCCTGGGCTGATGGGTGGCACTGAATGGGCGCCCCCAGGAGATGGCACCTCTCTGCTGGCAGCAAGTGCCGGAACAGGGAAGGGCTCATGCTGCCATGGGGCTCCTCTGAGAAGTCCTGATGGTCCAGTCTACGGCCTCATGTCCTGCAGGTGGATGGTCCTTTGTTGTGCTGCTATACCTAAATGCTAGGCCAGTGTAGCAGAACAATACTTCTAACCTCACTTTTCACCATTAGGAACAGGCTGTGCTCTGATTTGTTCGGTTTTGCAGTATTGTTCAAATGGGGAATCCAGGATAGGGGGATATATTTGGGGGTCGCATCTGTAGTGCCATGGCTAAAGACCAAGATATTACAACCACATATATTAACTTTTCCAAGGCATTTGATTGTCCAAGACTATTCAGAATGTCCAGGAGCATTTGAGCTAAGAAAATTGAAGCACTTTGGCCTTGGCTGAGCTTCAACAGATAGATTTGCTTCATATTTGTTAACATAAGTGACCACGATAGAGAGAGGGAGAAAGAAAAGGTGGCAATTTGTCTCCAGAAGTAGCCACACAGTAAATCTTCAGTGAAGAGTTTTATGGGAAAAGGTCGATTTCCACTATTCTGCTTCCAGACCTTACAGATGGTAATCAGGACAAAGGTAATTATCTAACAATGGTGATTTAAATACAAACAATACAACATCATTCATTTCCTTGGCCCTGAGTGACAAAACTTCAGAGTGCAATGTGACCTCCGCCACTTCCACAAATGACTTACTAGCAAGAAATGAACTTTTTCAATTCAAAAAATAATGGAGAAAAACAAATCCATATCTTCCCTCCCCAAAGGGACAACAAGATCATAAAGTCATGCTCCATATGGCCCTGACGCTGTCAGGTGGTTTAGGCAGTAGATTGAGGTCTTTGTCATTGATATGTGTAGACCTCAAGATCTGTCTAGCTCATGTCTACTGCTGAGAGAGCGATTTGTATCTAATTTGTTCAGTAGTTTTTCTGTTTGTATCAGGCTTTGATTTTTCCAAATATACTTGTCAGTAGAATTTGCTCAAATGCACTTGGCAAACATATTTCAGCCTATGCAAACTATTTGTTTTGACTGCTCACTACTCGTGCTGTGTAACCAGCCACCTAAGGCAAACTGCAGTTTTCCACTGGTTTTGCAGATGACTGATCCCTGAAGTGCCCTGAACTCCTTTTGCAAATCTCTGCTGTAATCTGTCTCCAGTCACTCAATAAGGTTACCAAAAGCTATTTTTCAGTCACATAACAAGCGCCACTATCTCTTGTCTCTTAACAAGCATATCTTAAGATATGCTTAGTGTCTTGACAGAAATGAAAACAGTGATGGAAGTGATTTGCACACACACAAAATGAGTTGGAAAAGGAACATTGTCATGATTCTTTTTAACTCAGAGATATTTAAAATGTAAAACTTCCAAATCTCTTCATAAACTAATAAAAAATGCAAACGCTTGCAGAATTCTTCATTGAAAATAAGCACAATAAAACTTTTAACATGGACGCATCTTTGCTTGTCATATCACTTATCAGGCTGCAGCTGAAGAGACCTGGAGGCCTGGACTGCACTACACCCACAGTTTGAATCCATTGGATAAGTTATAGCAATACCCCATTTTTTTTTTTGATGAACGGCAGTGGACATGCTTTCCTAGAGAATAAAACCAGGGAGCCTCGCAAGACAAAATCACAATCTCTTGACTGCCCCCGAGCCTTTCATCTGGTCAGCTTGATGCTTAGCACAGTAATGGCTGAGGTTAGATGAGATGAACCCCACTCTGACTGTTTTGACTTGTAACAACTCCCAGTGCCAGGCTGATAAAAGCCTCGTGTGTTAGCACAGAGGTGGCCCTGCATTTATTTGCAGACACCCCTATGGAACAAACGTGTTGTTTTTATGGTCAGTTAGCAAGGATTAAAGGAGTGGCCAGTTAGCAAGGATTAAAGGAACGAACTGCAGAGGAATCTGACTGCTAATGACACATCTGTGGGCAAAGTTGCCACAGCCTTCAGAGTGCAAGAGAACAGAGTTCCCAAATGTGCGTCACTTGTGACAGCCTCATCAGCTCAGTGAAGTCCAGGCACCACTTGGGGCCATGTTTATTTCTGACAACCTGGTTAGAAACATATGTTATGGATCAGAGTATTTTGCATTTTTTAATGGCCAGGCTGGGGTCACATGCAAAGGCTTCCACCCTCTTGCAAACGTCAAAATCTGACTCAGACTGGACATAACCCAAAACACCTTGTCATGACTTCTTGTGGGAACACCATAACATGAGGCAAAACTAAAATAAAATAAAGATATCTGACCTAAAATAGACAGCATGTATTTCTGTAGAGGAAGGTCATTCGTTGCTGTTATTTTGAGTACTCTGCTGACTCTGCAGAGGCTTTTCTGTATCACTCTGATTTCAATGCTTCTATCTATAGCTCTTTGTGTAGATTTGTCCTTTCAATGTGTACTGTTGTCAATGGAAAGATACTGTAAACTGGTTTTCAAGGTGTGACTCAGAAAAAGCTGGCAAAAAGACGCTCAGAAATTTTCAAAGCCATGTTGTGCATATCTTCAGTTTGAATGGATATGCATGCAATCCTCTAGTTTGGCAAATCTCATCCATAAACTGCCTCTCACCTTCAAAACAGAGCCAATGTCATCCAAAAAGGTTCTAGCACATGACAACAATGATTCCCAGCTCTTGAGGACAGCCTTGCATCTCTGTTATGGCTGCTGTCTATGAGTGAATGTGCATATACATCAAGTTTGCATACATATAGACATACATTTACAGGAACCTTTGTGATTTTCCAAACACAGGCACCAAATTTGTCATTCAGAGCCTTCAAGCACCTGAACACATACAGGAGCCACCTACACCTCAGAGTTCTTGGCATCCAGCTAAGACACTCATGAAACAGGGTTCCCTATGTCCAAGACAAAAATCTTCATGTAAGGCTTAGAAGACTCACAGGTTTTTAAAATCATTATGGTGAGACTATTTTAAAATCACTATGGTGTAGAAAAGAAATCAAGGACAGAGATCTGGAGGGAGGTAGATCTAGATGAATAGTGGCTTTATAAGGAGTAGCACAGAATACATGTTTAGAAAGAAATCCCATTATGATTTAAGATGCACAACTACCCCAGATATTGCCTATAAGCCCATCTAAAGAATAGGATTTACTGGCTCACAAGGATGATTTTCTTTTTGCAGGTCTGCTCCACACTATTATTGAAAGAGCAAAAAATATCATACCTTCTCCCAAAACAATTTAGAGCAGGAAAAGGAAGGCTTCCTTCCATTCTTTTCTACTTCTTACTGCTGCCCTGTTCTGACAGGTTGTTCAGGAGGACGATGGGGATTTACTGTTTGCTCTGTGGCACACAAAAAAGCATTAAAATAAAAAATCCTCATGTAAATAATTGCATCAATTTTGCAATCACCCAGAAAACAAACAAACAAAATCCGGTGAGGCCAACACTGAATGTACTAATCTCGCCAATGCTCTGTATAATTAAAACAATTTCACCTTGAAATCTGGCATTCATTATAATATGGAGCACCTCCAGGCTTTAGCATTTTAGTTTGTTTTTATGGACCTAGCTAGAACAGAGGTTTATACATGAAATATATTCTAGTCTTTTTGCTTCTGATCCATTTAGCAATTATTTTATGCTGTTTATTTGTTACATATTAGTTGTCTCTTGTTTCTGTTGCTGCACCTGTATGACTTAGGAAACACCTCAATGCATCTCACTTGGCAGCAAAATTCATCACAAAGTCACTGATATCAACATACTAACAAAACCCAAGTAAATCCCAAATTTGTGCTTGCATTCCATGAACACAGCAGTGAAGAGATTTGCTGCTGTTGTCCTATAGGCGGTGATAGAACAAAATTTTAAAAACAGTTCTCAATCTCAACACTAGCATTTCAGATTTCCCACCTTCATACAGGGGCTCAGTTCACAGGAAGTGTCTGACAATATCCTGAAAAATTGTTGATATTTTTCTGGAAATCGATTTACATAAACTAAAAGGGAAGCACCAAAACTTACATGCAAACCCCTCCTCTTTGCCCTTAACTTCAACATGAGAAATGGATCTCAACTTCAAACTTTAGGAAAATGCAGACCTTATTTTAAACTTTAGACCTTACACCTGCGTAATTCAGGCTTCTTAGTCAAAATCTAGTCTAGTACTGGTTCTAGTACCAGTCTGATTCCTCACTTAAATTTAAGTCTTGCCACTTGGGCTTAACTTTAATTTAATTACTGAAGATTTATTCAGTTGCCTTCCTTCTTCTAGCATCAAGCAGTTTCAGCTAAAGAGATTTGTACTTGAAATGCATCCGTTTGGCATTGGTACTGTTAAATTAGCGGTGATATATATGTGTTTGTGGGCACAGTGACCTTTATTAGCTCCTCATTATGTTTGAAAATAGTTCTTGCTATCTGACTGAATGAATTATGCTGAGCATTGTTATGGCTCAGATAACCTATGGAAACTAGTTATTTTTCATGGTATGTTAAATGTTAAAACTAACAAGCAGTTAGTTAAGCGTTACACTGGAGACTATCATCATGTCTTACAACTTGGAACATGCACTTTTAAGACTGTTCAGATAAAAGATGAATCAAAGCACTTCAGCTTCAGGGATAGAACTGGAGGTGTACATCCCTCCAGACAGAACTGGAGTGTAAAATCCAACACAAATTGCTTTTAAAATTTAATAATTCACAAAATCTATGGTTAAGCACAGCCTGGCTGGGATAGATAAGTAAAATAAATACTGCAAAGTCAATTTTTAATAATCTGTGGCATGAAATTTAAGCACAAGAGAAAACATTTCAAAATCAAGTCAGAAGCTTTTTGTAAATGATCAAATGAGAATTTTATACCCCCTCACCTACCAATGCAAAATACATCCACTTTATCCTTTAGTCCTCACAGCACACTCCTAGATTCTTTTGTTTCAATACCTTTTAATTCTAAGAGAGCTTTTATTGTAACCCCTTTTTAGAACTAGAGTTATTTACAACAACCTCAGAAGACAGACAAATTCTGGAGCCTTTTCTTTGCTGGTGAATTGGTGCGTCAAATGCAGTTGCAGGAAATAATGTAATTAGTTCCTGTGCTAGTCTGGTAACAAGTGGTCTGGTATATTTATCTAATTATTGAGACAACACATTTACAACTGAAGGGAATTTGTTATAAGAGGTTTATAATACTCTGATTTAGGCTGATCTTCAGTCTCTTAATGCCAAGTAAAAACTGGCCTTCAATCAACATTTTTGTATGATGAAGAATAAAATCCCAGATGGATTATGACAAGTCTGTGTTGTCCTAAAAGAGAAATCAAAATGAAAAGCTGGGAAAATTAAATGGCAAGGATAATATATATACACACACTCGTTCAGGAGAGAGAGAAAATGTGAAGATTGGTACGTATTTTATGCATCTGGAATCAGTATGCTAGCATGCTGTTTATGCTAAGAGGTGTGCCATCTGCAAGGAATAAAGAAAAGGGAGAGATTATACTATATTATGGGGAAATCATATTTTGACTTTATTATTATGACTGTGGCTATTTTATGAAAAGGAGGTGGATTAATAATTGTCTAACCAACCAAAAAGGAAGGAGAAAGCAAAATGGATTTTTCAGAGAATATTTCTCATGCAATAATAAGGGGCTTGTGCAACAGAGCAGAAGGAGGAAGGGAGGGCAGTGACAAGAAAGAGAGACTGAGCCTCATGGTAGGAGAGAGGTGAGAGCTTGGGTGACTGCAGAGCTGAGCAGGCAACGTAACCAGAGACAGAAGAGGTCCTCTGGTGTCCTGCACCTCCACAGAGAGGGTGACAAAGAGCCACACAACTTGGCTGCATGTCCCCTAAGCACAGCTGCCTCCTGGGGTGCCTGGGCATGGGCAGAGGAGAGGCAGGAAGAGGGGTTGCTGCAATGCAACCCTCAGTGCTGATAAGAGGGGGGAACCTGAAGCCAGTCCCTCATCTGGGATGGGATGTGGGCCAGGGTGGCTGCATTCTCTCACATCCCCACGCGAGGCCCTGGGGACCAGGGCTGGTCAGGGCACAGGATGATGGCATTGGGAATCAAAAGTGGGCCCCTGGGTAGTAAGCTGTTAGGAAATGATTTTGTGGTAGGAAACTGTAGGGAAAACACAGCCTTTCAATCTAAGGTAAAGGAGCTAAAAGCTGCTGAAGCTCAGCCCTACACTGAGGATCTGGACCAGAGCTCCTGCTCCTTTTATTTACACTCTCTCCTTACAGATATTTGGCACATGCTATTGCACTTCTTCCCCTGCTGCCCTGCTCCTACTCTGGGCCAGAGGCTTTTTGTTCTGAATGGAAGGACAACCCTCACAAAGGCCCTTTTTCCTGAGAGATATTGGTTTCATTTACAGTGAGCTAGAAATGCATGTGCTGCCATGCCCTGGGCCTTTCAATCACCCGCCAAGAGCACTCACTTTTCATTGTTTCCATTTTAACGCTGCTCTTGCAGCTGCAATTGCAGCCACTTTGAATTAAATCTGGGTTAACAGTCTGAGGACAGATAAGCCCCAAGAGAGGAAATGATGTAAATCCAAATGGCAATTCTTTAACCTATTGCTTATTATGACAGGCTGGAAGCCCTGCGTGCGATTGGAAGCAAAGTGCATTTTTGCAGTCTATTCTCATTTGCATAAACCTTTCTCTTGGAATTTGCATAATTTTTCAATTAATCACCAGGACAATACTCTTACTCCTGAACATCCCTCTCCCAGGCATTTAAGGTATTCTTGCTAATATAAAAGCTTTAGACAACGATGATGAGGCCAAGACCTGGCGTTTTCTGTGTATTTCACACGTAAAACCCCGTCCAAATGTTTACTGTACCTTATACTCCACAACAAGTGCATCACTGATTACTGAAAAAGCACAGATGGGATGTAGACAGTTTTTCATTCCTTGTTCCATATGATAGAACTCAACACATCTGGTATGCTATGAAAAGCATCTTTGCACTAATTTGTTTGTCAGTATCTATTGAAAGGACTATCTGTCATCCTGTCATATTTTGGTTGCCCTGAGATGGCTGAAGACAAGACTAGTCACAAATTGCGACTGCTGGCCACTGGGGAATAACTGGTAGAAACCACCAGCTGTTCCAAGGATCATCAGTGGTGGTTTATTTTTTTTTTTTTTTTTTTTTTTGCATTTTGCATTTTGCATTTTGTAAGTGGAGATTTCAGTGCAATCTCTCCTCAGACATTTTGTGTTTGCAAGAAGAAACCGAATCACTTGAGCAACAGACAGCTTGTTTTTCCTTGCTGTCCGTGTGCACATTTCCAATCTGTTTCTACAGCTGGCTGAGTTTTCTTTGACTGGACAGGAGTGATGCAGGGGGCAGAAAAAGCGCATGCTGCTGGTGCACGTGGGGTGCTCTTAACAATCGCCTTTGGATGCTACATCTTTTATGTCAGGAACTGGACCATAAATAGATTGGTTTGTCAGGGAAAAGTAAAGTTCCTAAAGGAACCTTGGTGTTTATATGGGTTAATCAATAAAGGTTGAGAATGTTTTTTCCCATAGTTCCTCATGCTGATCATCTTCTTGAAAGACAGCCCTGTAATTTATGATTTGTTATGTTTATTTTACCTCATCTCCTTGCCAATGAATCAAAGTGTTGGATGTCATTTCTTTTCCAGTCTTATTATTGTACTTTCTTATTGTAAATGGTTTATTGCATTAAATCCTGATTGTGTGGCTAATTTAAACCATTTTTCATCAGTCAAGAACTGTTCTGGCATGAGAGTGCAGATCTGATTGAAGGTGTGAATTTCAGATTCTATTAATGGTTGAGTGATATATATGAAGAACTTTCAGAAATATAAGAAAGCCTATGAAACACAGTAGAAAGATTCCCATGACCATTCAATGGGCATATAACTTCCAGAAATACTGGATTGAACTGCTTGTAGTTAATTAAGTATTCATTCATTCTTATAATTAATCTGAATGATCTGCAATATAACCAGCATAACTTGCACTTAATGCCAGCCATTTCAAAATAATGAAAATATTTTTCTACTTAATGACATATAACCCTTTGAAACTGCTGATCTGAGTAACACGCCATACCTTGTTTCTCCAGTACCATTAAAGGAACAACCAGCACCTTATCTGTATGGGAACAATAATAACATCACGTGTGTTTCCCAGCTCTTCACAATGCCCTGAGTGCCTAAGTTGAGCTCCGAAGCTTTGAACACGAGTCCTACATGAGCTCTGCCTAAAATTAATATTGTGTTGTGATCCAGAGTGCTCTGTAATTGTCCTTATTCTTTCTCTCTGCTAATTACTGAATTACATATGAAAGATTTAAACCAAAATCAGGAGGGTATTGAGTGACAGCTAACAAAACTAAAGATGCATCGTGATCCTGACTACGCCTGTTTGCAAGAAGGTCCCCCCACTGTGGCTGAACATTGAACGTATTGGGCCCAGAACTGGCATTTGGATGTGATGGAAGAGGATGTTCCTGCCAACACCTAGATTACAGCATATGAGAATACTGCCAGTGTGTCTTGTGTTCTTAAATCCATTTTATGCCTCTAGGGTATGCCAGACATTTAGCTTGCTATGGAAAAAAAACCCATAAATCAAGCAGGTTTGTAAACCAGAATAGATATGCTGAGGGAATCCTTAAAAATTAAGACAGCCTTTCATGACTGCAAAGCACATTTTGAGCTGAATAATTTGAGGACTAAACAGCCCATAATGTAGCTGGTTTCACATAAAGTATAATTTGATAATGAAGTGTTCTCACACAATTTAGGCTTTTCAGATGGCTGCTTAAACACAGAGGTGTGGCGTGCACTAAATGAGATTATGTTCTAAAAAATGGTTGCAATGAATGCGTAGCTGCTGTGGAGAGCAGCAGTATGGTGATGCACCTTGCATTCGTATAAAATTAATTTCTTGTAACGCTCAAAACAAACCAACCGCTTTGACTATTTCCTCTTCCACCCTGACATTAAAACTGAGTGTCTTGCTTTTTGGTCTTGGCTTGAAAATCTGCTTTGTAGTGGCAGGATTCACTACAGATTGGATGAGGTTGATGGGGATCTCTGGTGACTGTCTAGTCCAGCCCCCCTGCTCAAGCAGGGGCAGGCACTGTAGGCTGCCCAGGACCATGACCAGTTGGGTTTTGGGAATGTCCATGGGTAGAGGCTCCAAAACTAAAGCTGGTTCAAGCACCAGCAGAAGGGGCCCAGAAAAAGCATTGCGGGTCTGAGTCAGAGGTTTTAGCAGACAGCTAATAGAGAAGAACTGCACAAGGCTGNTTGCAATGAATGCGTAGCTGCTGTGGAGAGCAGCAGTATGGTGATGCACCTTGCATTCGTATAAAAATTAATTTCTTGTAACGCTCAAAACAAACCAACCGCTTTGACTATTTCCTCTTCCACCCTGACATTAAAACTGAGTGTCTTGCTTTTTGGTCTTGGCTTGAAAATCTGCTTTGTAGTGGCAGGATTCACTACAGATTGGATGAGGTTGATGGGGATCTCTGGTGACTGTCTAGTCCAGCCCCCCTGCTCAAGCAGGGGCAGGCACTGTAGGCTGCCCAGGACCATGACCAGTTGGGTTTTGGGAATGTCCATGGGTAGAGGCTCCAAAACTAAAGCTGGTTCAAGCACCAGCAGAAGGGGCCCAGAAAAAGCATTGCGGGTCTGAGTCAGAGGTTTTAGCAGACAGCTAATAGAGAAGAACTGCACAAGGCTGTAAGATGTGCAGAAGTATTTTGCCTTGGCTGTCTGATTTCTATCCACTAATTTAAGAGAGATCTTCACATAGGAAGATTATATTTCCCCAGGTTTTCAGCAGGGACATACACCAGAAATAAATTCTTATCTCATCTGAGAACCCCAGTGGAGCAGCTGGAGCCCCAGGAACTCAGAAATTTCACTTTTCTCCTTCACTTTTTACTCTGAAGGTCTTTCTATTCAAATCCTATTTCTGTAGAACTGCAAAGACTTGGAGGAAATCTGATGAGAAGAGCTTTTACCAGAAGACTTTCTGTATGTTTTACATTCAATGAAACAGAAAATCAGAGTCAATTTAGAGAGAATTTGACTGATTCTGCTTACAGTCAAAGCCAAGGCTAGACAGCACAAGCTAGGCACCTGAAAGGCTACCCAATTTTAGAATAATTTGATTTAAACTTCATAGGACACTGCAAGTCTGGGCAGATTTTTTTTCCCCTGTGTCATACACTGACTCCACCAGGGTCAAACAAATAAAACTTTATTTGAAAATTCCTTACTTGTCTACTTCTGTTTGCCTTAGTGTAAAATTGATGTGACAGAGATTTCTGAAAACCCTTTCTTCCTGCAGGGATTAATTCTGGTGGTACTGTGTGTGTTAGTTTTTTT
>VYZR01023531.1:13544-24954 GCA_013400675.1 Oxylabes madagascariensis
AAAGATGTATTAACCTTCCACCAGGGAACAGGGCTGTCATTCAATCGAAGCAATTTGGAAAATTGTTTAAAGACATTTAATAGACCTGCAGAAGCAATGCGGAAGAACAAAACTGACGTGAGCTATTTCTTTTCCCTGCGAGTGTAGGAGTGGAAACCTTTCCTCCATTCACAGCATCAGATATTTATCTTGTCTTTTTCAGAGCTATGCAAAATGAATCCAAGCCTCACCATTATATTACAGAAACTGAAAGCTAAGTAATCACAATAAAAGTTCAACACATATTTAATTCCCAATATTTAAAAATAAAAAATCCTGAGAATTTACCAAACTGATAGTTTAGATAATAGAGATTCAAAAGAAATTTGAACCCTTAACAAGTCTTTTAAAAACACCAAGGGAAAACAAATAATCAACATTATTCATGTCTTTCAAATTAAATTGCTCTTCAAGCCAAGACAATACAGAAAATAGAATATAGACAATTGGAGGATGTTTTTAATGCACCCGATTTTCAGAACGCCACAACAAAAGTGATCTACAAAGTACCGAATGTTAGTTAACTGTTCAGGCCCCAGAAGCGTAAGATGTAGAAATCTTATTTATAAGACACAAAGATATAAAATGTAAGATCATTTTGCTATCACAACATGCTGTGGATGGTCAAAACTGACACACTACTCTTGGTGGAATGGTTTCCCTACCTAAAATGAAAGGCTACATCTTTTACAATCAGCCTAGATTGAAACAGCTAGGATACGCCTTCTTCAAATACATCAGTGACCAAAGGAAAACTAAGACTAGTGTGGGTCTCTTACTGAATTGAGGGGAACCCTGGCGACAGAGAAGGCAGAAATACCAAATGCCTTCTTTGCATGAACCTTCACTGCCAAGAACAGCCCCCAGAAATCTCTGACCAGGGTTAAGGAATGTCAGAAGGAAGACTTTCCCTTGGCCAAGGAGGACTGAGTTAGAGAATACCCGGGCAAACTTGACATCCACAAAGCCATGGGCCCTGAGGGATGTATCCATGAGTGCCACAGAAGCTGGCAGACACCATGGCTAAACCACTCACAGTTATCTTTGACAGGTTGTGGAGATGAGGAGAGGTGCCCAAGGACTGGAAGAAATCAAATGTCACCCTGGTCTTCCAAGACAGCGAGAAGGAGAACCCAGGGAACTACTGGCCAGCCAGCCCCACCTAAACCACGGCAAAGGCAACAGAGTACCTCATTCTGGAGGCCATCTCTGTCCACATGCAGGACAAGGAGTGGGCAGCATGGATTTACTAAAGGTAATTAATGTCTGACCAACGTGATTGCCTTCTATAATGAAACAATTGCCTGGATGGATGAGGGGAGAGAATGGATACAGTCTATCTCAGTTTCAGCAGGGACTTTCAACTTTTTGCTGTTGCAAGAGGAACAAAAAGTAGCACTCCAAGAAGAAACATCAGCACTGGTGTCCATATCACTGTAACTCTAACCACACCAGACTGTCACTAAAAGATTTGAGTGTGCCACGTCATAATGAATCATCAGTAAGTATCACTCCCTCACTAGGTTTTCTTGTGCATGTTTTTCTGTATGGTGAAGTCACAAATGCAAGCACTAAGAATCAAGTAAGATTAAGTCATCTTTTGTGATTAAGAGCTGTGAGTGGCTGTTAAGACACCAGGTGAGAGAGCTAAGGCACAAAGTGGTCAGTTCAGCAGCAGGAAAATAATCTGCAATAAAAAATTACTATCAATAGTCAGCACAGAAAAAGTACAAAACACCAGGGGAAACTTCTTGCACATTAAGAAACTGCGAAATCCTCAACACATGCTTCTTGTGAATTCTTGCAGCATCTCTGCTGGAGGCTACGTGACCCCACTGGGGCAGAAAAGGCCCCCCTTCTAGTGACAGCAACAATGCAGCTGCTGTGGATAAGGTTGTACATCAATCCCAACAATAAAACTGCAGAGTGTCTGGACCAGGAGTTTCTAACTTAACACCTTCAGACAAATGAGTATTTGGGCTCAGCTTGCATGGTCCATCCAGACACTACAATTTTACAGCATTATATAGTTTATATAGTGCTATACTATACTGAGACCGAAAATGCTTTAAACTAGCTTTAGTAACTTCCTAAATAAACATATTTATGCATAATAAAGAACAAATTGAGAAAATGTAAATCAAAGGCCAGTCTTCACTGGCTTTTCCCTCTGTGGGAGGGGAAAGTAAAACTTAAAAGCTGAAAAACAAACCTGCCATGGAACAGCAGAAAACCACCAAAGAGGAGTTAACTATACAGTTTTATTCAGAAGTCTGTCTTCTGCAGGAAGGTTTCTGGGTTCTCTTTTCTATTAACTCAGCATTTTAGCAGAAGCAGCTAGACCCTAAGCAGGATTCTTACTGAACTTGAAGTAAAGCTACACTAGGTGACTCACGTCCACATGGAATCACAGCATCGTGCTATTCAGATTATCATAGGCAAGAAATCTAACTTGTAAGGACAACACCCAAAGTCAAGCAGCAGAACTACACACTTCGAATAACCTGACTTAATGCATGTAAACCTGTCACTTCACATGGCCCAGCAGCAGTATTAAGTTATACAGGCCTTTCTGCTATCTCATGGTTATATCAGTGTAACAGTCCATGTCCACTACCACAAACAAAAAGTATTCTTTGCGATGTTATTCTTTGGTCTGTATAGAGGTTTTGCAGTCAACTTACTTTTCTTTCTTCTCCTGTTTGTGTACTTCCCTTGCAAGCTGTGCAGCTTTTCTGCTGTAGGGATGGATAACTTTTTTCTCTTGCTTCCCTCCTTGAGGTTTTCGTAACTTTGGCTGAAAAGACATCAAAGATACTATGCACTAATAAGGCTGAGTAAAACATGAAAGGGAAGGCAGAAGTACACAGCACGGTAAAGACTTAAAAGGTCATGCACTGGTATCTAAGAGAGCCCTTAACTTTCAGTAACACGTTATCAATTTCACCCACTTCAATAACAAAATTACCTGAAGCCAGTACATGCTGTAACAAAACCACTAGAGCACAGAAAACGCTGTAAGAAATCTTATATAGTAACTGCTCAAAATGCCTACTTTGTAGAACTCTGCAGCTAGGAAACCAAGATTAGCTCTCTGTACCTTTGCAGAAAAATGTCCCCATTCAAGCTTCTGCCTGGGTTTCTGACAAGAGCCTCACGTAATTTGTACAATGTAATAAAAGCGATTTTCTTGTTCCTCCCAAGAGATCACTGGAATGCTCCACACCAGAGAGCGGCCAGAGGCTTTCCTTCTCTATCCCTTCATACTGCACAGAGAGGGAATACCACTCAGGAATTTCCAAAGCACGGTAATACTACTCTAGGTCATGCCACTTCCCGGTAAGAAAGTGTTTGAACAGAACTGACAAGCTTTATGAAATAACACGCTATCTAACTGCACCCAGAAGAAACACCTTAAAGCAAGGGGGCTTCCCTGCATCACAACAAATGGCCATCAACAAACGGAGACTTTAGTACATCCAGTTCTCTGTGACAAAATCAGTGCTCAGGGCTGCGAAAAAAAAAAAAAAGATTGTGCCAAAAACAAAACTACCCTGCACACCTGGGGAAACCTCAGGCGGCGGCGGCGGCACCTCCCACCGGCTCCACACGCTTCCCCCCCGCCCCGCCCTGCCGGGAAGGCCCAGAGGGACCGAGCCGCGCCGGGAGGAAACGCAGCAGTTTTTAAATGCGAGGTCGGCTCGCCGCCGCTATCGGCCCACAGGGCCGCCGGCCCGCCAGCGGACTCGCCGCAGACTCCCGAGGCCTCTCCAGGGACGCGGTGGGGCCGCTCCCGGAGGGAACGAAGGGGCCGGGAGCACCGCGTGAGCAGCCACCGCCGTCCCCAGCAGCGCAGGCTGCAGGAACCGCACCCTGTCCCTGTCCCCATCCCAGCCCGTATCCCCGTCCTCATCCCCGCCCCGCCACACGCACCATGGCGAGCGAGCCTCCTTCCGGCGCCGCGGTGCGGCAGCCTCAGCGCTCCGGGCGGGCGCGCGGCCGGCGCGGCGGGCGTTCCGCGGCTCCGAACTGCCGGGGGCACCGTGAGGGTGCGGCCGCGCAGCGCCGCGGAGGAGGGAAACCTGATCGGGTACGGAACATAGTATTTTGGCAGCAGCTAANAAGATTGTGCCAAAAACAAAACTACCCTGCACACCTGGGGAAACCTCAGGCGGCGGCGGCGGCACCTCCCACCGGCTCCACACGCTTCCCCCCCGCCCCGCCCTGCCGGGAAGGCCCAGAGGGACCGAGCCGCGCCGGGAGGAAACGCAGCAGTTTTTAAATGCGAGGTCGGCTCGCCGCCGCTATCGGCCCACAGGGCCGCCGGCCCGCCAGCGGACTCGCCGCAGACTCCCGAGGCCTCTCCAGGGACGCGGTGGGGCCGCTCCCGGAGGGAACGAAGGGGCCGGGAGCACCGCGTGAGCAGCCACCGCCGTCCCCAGCAGCGCAGGCTGCAGGAACCGCACCCTGTCCCTGTCCCCATCCCAGCCCGTATCCCCGTCCTCATCCCCGCCCCGCCACACGCACCATGGCGAGCGAGCCTCCTTCCGGCGCCGCGGTGCGGCAGCCTCAGCGCTCCGGGCGGGCGCGCGGCCGGCGCGGCGGGCGTTCCGCGGCTCCGAACTGCCGGGGGCACCGTGAGGGTGCGGCCGCGCAGCGCCGCGGAGGAGGGAAACCTGATCGGGTACGGAACATAGTATTTTGGCAGCAGCTAAGGTGATTGCTCTGGCAACTGAAATTAATGGGGCTGCTGCTACCCCTGAGCTTGAGAGAAAAGAAAAAGTAGAGAGGTAGTCCGAGGACCTGGTGATCATTATGATGGAGAAATTCCACAACTGGTGCCTATGCAAAGAAGGAGCCCTGCTGAGCTGAAGAAAATGGAAGAAAGTCAAGAAAAAGGTGACAACCGTTGTAAGAAAACCAGCCTTTCCCGTGGTAAGAGATGAAACAACCTCTGGAAAGTCCAAAATCAAAAAAGTTACCGGAGAGCGTAACTCTCAGACTTGCAAACATCACCAAAACAGAACCCCCCCATCTCTGGCAGTAATGCTCCCGTGACGCCTCAAAGCTGATCCGCACCTACACCACGGGCCTGTGGAAAAGCAGTTGTGACTGCTCAGCTCCAGGCATCACAGGCTCAAAGGAGACACCATCTTTAGGTCCTTAGTACTTACTGCTCTTCAGACGCTGATAAATATTACAATACGTAAAGAAACATATTAAAGATCATCCCTAAACAGCATGGCCCAAATCTTTTACCAAAAGTATGTGTGTATAAGGAAAGTGGGATTATCTAAAGCAAAGCCTTCATTCAGCTTGTATTGGAACATTACCCATTTGTGCACTTTCAATAAAAGTGTTTTATAGATTTACAGATCTGCTACAGAAGGCAGTGACAGTACCAATTTTGGTTTTTAATCTAATAATTTACGATGTAGCAGTCACAGACAGGAAACCGAGCATGGAATTTTAAATAGTCCATCCAAGTAAATAGATTCAGAGTTATGCTGTCAAACAGCACAGGAATCATGGTAACTAACTGGGGAATAGCTCTGTTTTAATACTGTTCGACTCTGCTTGGGACCAGCAACTCACATTTAACTGAGGGATGCTGAAGGAAGTCAGGCAATAAGGTATTTGACTATGGGGCCCACTCATGAATACAAATGAAAGATGAAAAAAGTAATTTGTAGATTCTTTCTTCATTTGGATGAACAGCGTGGAGGCTTTAGAGCAGGCATGCCTGGGAATGTCAAAAGGTATGGCCCTCCCATCAAAATACCACAGAGAAACTGCTGTGGTCTCCATCTAGCTTTCATTTCCCAGAGAAATGCTGCGTGGGAAGCAGATGTATAACTGGCTTTACGTCTGAGCTGCAGGACATGGCTGGGGCAGAAGCTGGAGCTGAAAGGTACCCACAGTCAATTTTTAATTGGAGCTGTAAGAAAGAAACTCAGACTCTGAAGACACTTAATGGGCAGCTCTGAGGGGCCTTTCAGCCGGACTTCTGCCACTGACTGTAATGAGACCCCTGGGTGATGATGCATTTAATCTGATGACCTAGTTACAAATTCAGTCTAAATGTGCATTGCTTTCTAGACTAGTCTTGTTCTTTAAATAGTCTGTAATCTGGAATTTTTTTTTTTTACTACTTCACTGTCTCCATCTACAAAGGATCTTTTGCAAAATGTCTTGACAGCTGTGTGGAGTAATTGCTGTGTGTGTGTTCTCCTAAGTCGTATTTATCCTGGGAGGGAGGCGGCAGATACAGACACAAGAATCCAAATTTGGCATGTTAATAACTGGATCATAATTTGCCTTTTTTGCATTACTTTTACTGATGCTATTACAAATGCATAAATTAAAATAAAGGGATATCTGGCTATGACAGTCTTTCTTACAGTGTTCAGTGATGCAACACAAAGTAGGTTTACCAAGTACAGTTTAATTCTTTCATCCTTGAACTGATTTGCTGTTAAATTCTATTTAATATGAAATATTATGTTAAATGTTGTAGAGCAGTGGCTACAGAATGGTACTTAGGATAAAGTAGCCATACAATTCCAAGAAGGAGGCCCTATTATAATGACAATAGCATGTATCACCTTTTCAGAAATTCTGACATTTACATGTCGTTAATTAGACCAATTGACTTAGGATTTAGACTGATTTATGAATATTCTTTAAAATCTCATTTACAGTGTTATAACTGCATTAATAAGAATGGAATTTAAAATTGTGTTTAGCTTAGTTGTAATAAAATACAGATTTCCTGAGTTCAAGGGAATCAGCTAAAGGTTAAAGCAATTAACAGCTTCATTTAGAAACAAGAAAAAAAAGAAAAGTAATGAGCAAGGGAAACTCTATCAGTGAGGGGACAGTGGGCAGTCAGTCTCAGGATCTGCCGTAGTCTGAATGCATCTGTAGTAGGGCTTTAGTGGAGAGACACATGTAGAGCTTCTTGAGTATATTCCGTGTTATCAATAAGACCAAGCAGTACAGAAAAAATAGAAAATTGCAGTTATGTTTGCAGTTGTTTAGTGGATTTTTTTAAGCTAATCTCTCTTAAATTGGTGATTTTTGCATGTGTTATTATCTTAATGAATAAAGCATATAGCCCCCTGGTTCACTTAGTGTATATTTATTGCAAACTTCCTCATTAATTATATGTTCCTAGGAATTCCATTCTCTTTCTGCATATACAGAGGTCAGATCTTCTCAAGTAGTGGTGGTATGAAGGTATGAAGGAATCTATATTGTTTAAATATGAATAAATTGGGTAAGAATTATAAAGTACCTAAACTGATACATAACTTGTGTTATTTTTAAATCAACCTTTAGGAGAATAAATCAGCTGACAACTGAGCTCATTGTTGTCACAGTTAGGTGACTGACTGAGCTTCAGCAAATCTGAGGATGCATTCATTGGTTTAAAGACAGACCTTAATATTTTCTGTATCCCGAGTTCATAAATAGAATGCCATTTGCTTTTAATTTAGTCAGGCTTATGCTTTGACATTAAATTCCCATCAATTCAATGCCATTGTTGATGTCCACAGTTTACAGACTGTGAACATGCTTGGCTGAGGTAATATTTCTACAAATTCAACTTAAATGTCTCAAGCGAGCTTTAAGTAAAGCCAAGTTTTAAAATCTGTGTTCCAGATTTTCTAGCATTTGTCTGAAATTTTCTTTACATTTCTTATATTGAGTAAATTTAGTTTCACTTATGCCATTGTTACTGATGCATTTTGCACTGATATCTTAATTTTTCTGCTGACAAACTAAGGAAAGGTATGATAGAAGTATGTATTTATATAACTCACTCCTGCCTACATGGTTTACAGTAATTTCTAATCTATATGGCACAAGAAATGACTAAAAACACCTGCTATATGCTCCACTGATTATGTTGCAAGCTACCTATTTCTGCACTTCCTATTTTTTCTAAATGCTTCTACTATTCTATTTCTTTTCATCTCTCCATTCTAATTACACTCAAGCTCTTCCTAATGGATTCCTGCTGCTAATCAGAACATCAGAAGACCACTTATTCCTTTTGACAGAGCCTCCTTTTATCCATCTCTTTAACCTTTTAAAATGAGAGCTCTGGCCGCTTCATTTGTTTTGATTTTGAAGAGGCTCTCTGGTGCACTGTACCCTTACAATGCTTCACCTTTTGCAAGTCCCTGGTAACAGGGGAGCTATATAGCATACTCTGCAAGTTTCCAGTTTCAAGATACCAACTCTAGAAGCGTCTACATTTAAAACTTTCTGGAGAAAAGAACCAGAAATGGGGCTACAGAGTAGCAGTATAACAAGCTGTCACTGTATAGCATGGCAGCTTCAGCAAAGAAAAGAAAATCTTTTGTACTAGATCCTTTAGATGCTCTGTTTTCCAGACACCTTTCTGGACGAAATTATTCCAGTCAGGTTGCATGCAAGTGTGCCAATACAGAAAGATTTTCACTACAGATTCTCTGGAATCCACAGTTTCCTTGGAGCCTGTGGTGTGCCCAGTGGCTTAATGCTCAGATAAAATGATCAGAAGTTCAGTGTGGGGGCAGATATATCTGGGAAATATGCCTGAAGCTTAGAGAATAAACTCTTCTGCCTCTGCTTAGACTTCTGTTTAGCCTGTCTGGGTATTCATTTGAAGAATTCCTCCTTATAACCATTCAAATATACCCATTTGGGAAGTTGTAACCAAAATTCACGATTTTATTCTTGTAAGACTTTATTGTGACTTTTTTGTTCAATAGTGAATGGAATCTAGTCTCCAGGAAATTTATCAGACCTATCCTTGATATATCAGGATATTTCACTATACATACACTTAGAATGAAAAAATAAGGATAAAATTCTCCGCCAATACAAAGATGGTTACTGAATTAGCCTAAAAAAAAATCATAGTTCTGTGTGAAACAGAAAAACATGAGAAGATTGAAATCTCAATGCTTTCATTAAATTTGAGGGACAGCTTATAATTTTTTAATCTATTTGTCTGTTTGAGTGGTCTCTTTCCTTCTTGTCCTTTTCAATCTTCAGGCTCTGTAGCTGCAGCAGTTGAGGCTATTACATGAACATATTGTGTAATATTTTAGATGAGCTGACTCCAGAAATTCAATCTTGTCTGGGATTTCATCAGGTCTCAGGAGGTTTTCCTCAGCTCTTCTCGCTGGCATATTGTGTTGTCAGGTGCCTGTGAGGCTACAAATAATTTCTGATTCTGTTGTTCATACTAATTTTAATTCCTTTTTATTTCAAAATTGGGATAGACTTTCTCATTACTGCTGTCAAAACATGCTGTAGTGTTAAGCAAAGTTGAAATGTACATGTGTACAACTACCTGTTATCTTCAGTTTAAAAGCATGCAATCCCTAATAAATTCTGTAGCAGCATAGCATATTTCATCTCTCCTACAACGTTGTTTTTTTTTTTTTTCAGTAGATGTTCTGCATACTTCTGAGTTTAAAACTGAGTCTGCAAGAGTGATCTAGATAGTCTAAATAGGGCATAGTCTAGATAACATTTTTAGGCTCCCTGCTATATACCTGTATCAAAAACGACATTCTTTTAAATTTGCTTTGACGTATTTGGCTGATTGCCTAACTTTCTTCATTAAATAAATATAACTTGTCCTTTTAAACCTTCTAAAATCCTGATAATTCTGGTTATCTCCTTATTCCCATTAATGTTTTCTGTTTTTCTTCCTGTGATTTCATTAGTGCCCATTTAAAGGAATTAACTTTTCAGAAAAAGAGGAAAATAAGGATGAGTTTGGATTGTTTTCAGCTTTTGGTGTGTGTAATTGGTAGAGTTTGGATCATTTCGTCTTCTTTAAAACTGTAAAAAATCTCTAAAATCACTTAGACTGAGAATTACCTCAACCCATATTCAATAGTGTGTTCATTCCTTAAAAAAAATCATACCCTACTAAATAGTAATATTTGTTTTGGCAGAAGACCCTCAATCACAAAAATGGGGGACTAGTAGCTCCTTGTTACTCACATTTAGAAAAGAAAAAAAAATATTGTTGATTATATTGTAAGAAACACTGGGAGAACAGACTTAACAATTAGTGTGATCCAAATCATTACTGAATATTATTAGTGTAAAAGCCATCACCGTGTACCATAGTGACTGATGTGTAACGAAATTCTGTTGAGTGAAACTAAAATTGTTTCCAGGCAAAGACCTTCAGTGACTTTTGTGTAGTTCAATGGCACTGAATCATGGTGGTGACATCCTGCAAAATTCTGCCTCCATGTTCAGAGCTGTTCCTGAATAGCTCTGAAGTGGTATAACTGCACCCATCCACCAAAGGCAATTTCCCCACTAGCTATGACCTGACACAGCAAATGTGATGACATCTTTTGCAAGGTGGGTACCGTACTTGTTGGATATTAAGAATTACTTTGGAAAAAAAAAATCAGTGGACTTAAAATTGTTGTGTAGCTTCTAGTATTTAAAACAGGATAAAAAGAAATTATATTTGAATATAGACACTTTCACAGTATTACAAGACAGCTGTACTGAATGATATGCCTAATAGGCTATGGCTCTGATCTTTGGTGCTGTTATTAATCATTAGTTCCCTTCCCTGTGAAATTATGAATCTCAAACCAAAACAAAAAGTTTCTGGAATAAACAGTAGGAAAAGATACTTGTTTACAAAATAAAGGAAGTTATTTATAAAAACAAATTTGAAATAATTTTGACTCATTTCCATAGAAGGTCTTTATACTAAATAACATTACATTCTGGAAAATCAGACTCTGATGCTTGTCACACAAATCAGGCCTCTGAGNTGAAAAGCCCTGTTATTTTTAAAATTAAATGCCACTGCATAAAAACATACAGAAATAATCAAATAATTTCTGCATTTTCTAGTAATTCAAAATGTCTTGAGTTTTAAACAAATTAAAGGCAGCTCCTGGTGACAGTATTTCCTGAGGGAATATAATTATGATTTCAAGATGCTAGTTTCTCTACCTTGCCTTTTGCTTTTAAATGACAGGAGAGGGAAAAATAATTGAAACTGGGGATAAGAAACAACTAAAACAACATTAACTGAAGTGACATTAACTGAAATAGTATGATAGGCACTTACATGTCTAGAGTACAGAACCATTTTTGCGTGTCCTTGTCACTGGCAGAGCATAGGAAACTGAAAAGTCCTTGACTTAAAGTAAGCACTACTTAGCAACAACTAAAACATCAGTGTGTCCTCAATATTTTCTCATATGAAATATAAAACACAGACTGTAGCAGCTACTAGGAAGAAAATGAACTCTATCCTGGACAAATCCAGGATGGTATCCACTCCTTACTCCATACCCTTTACATCATGCCCATGTCCCACGGATAG
>VYZR01023534.1:10044-20964 GCA_013400675.1 Oxylabes madagascariensis
CATTGATAACATCGACAGCACACACCCCTTCCCCTCCCACAAGTACCTGGGTCTGTACATTGATAGAATGCCTGCTGTTCTGCTTTTTTTAGTCCCTACTAGGTGATGACTTTGACAGATAGACTTAATTTTTATGCTTCTAAAGACTGCTGTACGAAAGAAAATGAAACAAGGNGCCCTGGTCTCTTCAGTCCATTTCTAATTTAAAGAGATAACCATCATTCAAAATGGTTATTTTTCAAGATTTCAGAGTTTTATGTGCCTGAATTTTACATTTCCAGGCTTTTCAAGATGTGAAATGTGGATGTTACTGGAGCTGGTAACTTACCTTCTGCAAATATAACCTACTGAAAGAAGACTTGATTCTCAAGATATACTATACCTACTGTTCCACTTCCATTCTGGCACTGATAATTACTAGCTTTATAGTACATTAATGTTTTTTGAGCATTTTATACTGAAAATCTGTTCTTTTATCCCCTATTTTTTTTTAATTATGCACTTACATTATTATAAGTGGTATAGAAATGTAAATGGTATTTGAGATATACCATTTTGGGACAACTTCCCCATTGAAAAAGATGAAATAAAAATTGTTTTTTGCTTTTTCTCTCAGCTCCCTCACCTACTTTCTTTAAACTGAAAATTACTTCTTTTTTAACTCTTCTCCCCATTTACTCCTTTCTTGCAGGAGAAATGCTGTGGATTGCTGAATGGACCTGAAGACTGGGGACAAAATTTTAATAAACCTTCCTCAAAAATCTGTCAGTGTGAGAAGCCATCATCAGACCTCTGCATTAAATATCAAGAGAGATACATATATAAAAAGGTGAGAAAAGTGTTCACTCTTTTTTTGAAAGAGCCAAGTTTTAACCCAAGGTTAAAATGCCAGTCATCTATGCCAGTCATCTTTGGTGACTAGCATAGTCAGCAGTTCTGTATCTTTCTGAAAAGGCAAAGTTTTGCTTTCTCTTTCTTAGCCAGAACTACCCCTGTGCCATCTGTTAAGAAATTACTGCTCATAACTCTGCTCCTTCCTCTTCCTGAGATGTCTCCGGTAGAGGTCCTTAGCAATCTGCGTGGTTTACTGTTGATGAAAATTATTATGACTTTGGGGTCAGGGCATGACTCTGGGTCAGAGCTGCACACCAGCTACCCTTTGGCTTTCATTCCTCTCTCAGAAGGTTATGCTCCCACCCAGGCTCATTGTGGTAGTAGACACGTTGACCTAGAGACTTTCAAAATGCTAAGGTATATTGAAAATCAAACACATTAAATGCAAGACCTTTGGGGTTTTATAATCCTTTAATAAAAACCCACACTCATTTTGCAAGATATGCTGGAAAGAAATCTTACATATTGTGGGATTCATGGCAGAATATTTAAAGAGTGATTTCTTACAACTACAGCCTTTTGAAAATCTTAAAAAAAATGTAATAATAATAATAAGGCAAAATATCTGGTGACAGACAAATAAAAAGCACACTCAGAAGAGTACCAGCTAGTAGACAGTGGAGATCTCAAATAACAAATTTCATGGTTTGCCTGTCTCCTTATGAGGAAATCTGGACTCTATGGATATGAAAAAAAATTTAAAAAATAACGAAATAATCAAATAGCACAAAGTAATTGAAGTTTTGGAATGCTGGTGATGCAAAGTTTGCCAGTATGCACCTAGCACCAAGCAGATTTTCGCGAATGTCCATTCTGCTTATATAATTCTCTAATTGCACAGCTCCTTAATCAGGTCCTGCATGAGCAGTAATTTCCTCCCCATGTAGTCCCACAGAAGCAAATAGTGTTTTAAAGCAAAGAAACGGTCTGGTTAAGTAGAGGATGCCAGAACCCAATCTGGATATAAGATGTATACAAAGAGGCTGTTTTGGCCACATTTTAATGTCTTTTTGGCCTCAGGCAAGCCCTCAAAGGACACATGAGAAGCCATCTGTGAAATTACTGCAGGTGCAAGATATTACTCCTATGAACAGATAGATTTCATGGTGGTGTGAGATGCTAGTAGAGACATCCAACTCTTCTGATATGGGAAAAAAGATTTGAAATTCAGTGCAGTTATGAGTCAGCTTAAATGAGAGATTTTTAGAAGAACTAGCAGGAAAAGGCCCATGTGTTTATTGTGAGAGAGGAAATATGGTGAAAAAATACAACTGTATTTGGGGGAAAGTCAGTTGTAGTGTTGCAACAGTAATGCAATTTTGATGTATTTAAGCTGTACTTGGCTTTCCCTCCTGTTTGCAGAAGGAGGACTGTCAGTGCCTGGAGAAGATATAGTCACTGAAAGAACAGGCGAATGCAAGTTATTCGGAAGGAGAATAGCTCTGCACAGAACTGCAGTTGTAGAATCATAGAATAGGCTGAGTCGGAAGGGATCCATCAGGATCATTGAGTCCAATTCCTGGCCCTGCACAGGGCAATCCCAAGAGTCATACCATGTGCATGAGAGCATTGTCTAAATGCTTCTTGAACTCTGTTAGGCTTGGTGCTGTGACCACTTCCCTGGGGAGCCTGTTCCAGTGCCCAAACACCCTCTGGGGGAAGAACCTTTTCCTGGTATCCAAGCTAAATCTCCCCTGACTCAGCTTCATGACATTGCCTTGAGTCCTGTCACTGTTCATGAGAGTGAAGAGACCAGTACCTGTCCCTCTCCTTTCCCTCATGAGGATGCTGAAGGCACAAATGAGGTCTCCCCTCAGTCTCCTCTTCTCCAGGTTGAATAGAGCAAGTGTCCTCAGTTACTCCTCATATAGCTTCCCCTCAGGCCCTTCACCGTCCTCAAGGCCCTACTTTGGACAATCTCTAACAGCTTTATATCTTTCATATTTTGTGGCACCCAAACCTGCCCCCAGCACTCAAGGTGAGGCCGCCCCAATGCAGAGCAGAGCAGGACAATCCCCTCTCTTGCTCGGCTGTGATGTTTCCCAGGACAGGGTTGGCCCTCCTGGCTGCCAGGGCACTGCTGACTCATGTTCAACTTGCCATGGACCAGGACCGCCAGGTCCCTTTCTGCAGGGCTGCTCTCCAGCCTCTTGTTCCCCAGGCAAACCCCAACATAACCAGGGTTGTGAAATCTGGCACTTGACCTTGTTAAACTTCATATGATTGGTGATTGCCCATTTCTCTGTTTTGTCGAGCTCTCTCTCTAGGGCCTCTCTTCCCTCAAGGGAGGCAATAGGTCCTTCTAGTTTTGTGTTGTTGGCAAAATTCCATAGAATCCCTTTAAGTCCTGCATCCAAGTTGTTAAGGAACATGTTGAAGAGAATTGGACCTAGGATGTAGGCCTGCAGAATCCCACTACTAACCAGACTCCAGACTGATGTTACCTCACTTACTCGCACTCTTTGTGCCTGACCCATGGCATAACATGGTTATTTAGTTGTATGCTGGATATTTTGTCCAGAAAGATACTGTGAGAGACAGCTTCCAAATCTTTGCTGAAGTCCAAAAAGATTACATCTACTGGCTTTCCAAACCAGTTAGGTGGGTTGCCCTGTCATAGAAGGAAATCAAGTTCAACAAGCAAGACTTTCCTCACATGAAGCCACGCTGATTATTCTCTTCCTTCCAGCCCCAGCCTAAGACCACCAAACATTGGACAAAACTAATTTTGAAGCTCGGTTTTATAACCAAATATTTTTAGTTAATCCCAAGTCTAATAATAAACCTTGAAGTTTCAAATCCAAAGATTAGATTGGTGGGAAACTGAAGTTCCCTTTCAGATCTGGTCATGGCTGCATTGGCTCTTTTCTAGTAGCAAATGATTATTAAGTGAAAGTAGAACAAACACGTCTTTCCTTGTTAACTGAAAATAATGCCAATATTCAGCATTACAGCTGTATGTCTTCCTTTGAAATAATCATTTTTTACTGTCAGCTACTAAATCTTCATATGTGGGAAGGCAAAGACTTTTGCAGAGCATAAGGTACACATAATTGTGTTTTTTGTGTTCATTAGCTGCAATCCAGAGTAAATTCAAGTAGCCTTTTTTTAGCACAGAGTTAAAGAGAGAGTTTGAGAGAGTTATTTTAGAAGATGCATTCCTATATAGCCACAGGATAATATTGCTTACCTGCAATTAATAATTTTGTTTTGTTTTTCAGCCTTGTGGAGAAGTGATTATGCAACAAGTTAGGGACAATCTGGCCATAATTATGGGGATCGCTTTTGGACTGGCTGTTGTTGAGGTACCAGTATACACTGTTAAAATACTTAGTAGCTGACAAACAATATGTTTTACTTGGAAATACATTGGGAATGGGATTAAAACACTTGGCTTGCTCAATTAATAGGCAAAGGAAAACTACCTCTCACCTTAGGTATAACCTTACTGTTATTTCATATTAACATATTTCATTAAAGTATATGGCTGCTAAGCTGCAAACTTCAGGTGAGATCAGACCGCCCTGCTGCCCGTATAAGTGTATCACATGGGACATTTTCTTCGAAAGAATTGCCAGTCCTGAAGCCAGGCTGTGCCTAGACACTGAGCCCTGTGTACAGAGAGGTGTGTGAATAAACAGCGCCAGAAGACATGAAGAAGAGTAGCCATATTTTTCCTCCTTTTTCTCATCTTTTCTTGATGAAAAAGTCATCTCCTAAGAAAAATTAGCCCCTAAAGTACATATTTTTTCACTAAGAAGTTTTGGTACAAAATTATAATTCTGACGCATTAAAACTTTAAGCATCAAGATGATGCATGAATGTGTCTGAGTGCACAAGTGTGACGCTCCATATATTCCTGTGTGTAAAAAACCACAGAGTATGTGAACTGTTTATTTTAATTTCCTCACCATACACTGAAGAAGAACATGCAAGATTTTCTCTGAAGAGAGGAGGAAAAGAAGTGAGGCTATCCAGTGAGCTACTTGATTTTGCTTTGAATAGGAGAAAATGATAAAGAAACAGGGGATTTCATCATTATGCTTTTTTCAGTAATTTTTTTCTTTTCACTCTTCCTTCTTGGTTTTTCTCCACCCTTGCTCTCCACCAGTGGATGTTTGAGGGAAAAACAGAAATGACAAAGATTGCTGTGGAAAGTTCAGTCTGTTATTCAAAGCAAAAACTTCTTGGCAGAGGACTGCTCCTCGTGGTAGAAGAGTGGGCAAGTGCCCCAAATCAAAACTGTGTTTCCAGGAAAAGAGTAGTAAGTGGGGAAGAATTATGTAGCTGCAGCACTGGAAGAGGACAGGCCACCAACTTCTTACTCAGCACAGGCTTTCTGGTATTTAAGGAGCTATATGCAGGCAGTCAGGTCTCTCACCCATAGGTTTACTTGGAGGGAAAAATAGGTGAAATACATGATATTAAATGACCTTAAAAATATAATAGAAGTGTAAAATTGCATCTGTATCCCTAAGGCAAATTATAAGTCACTTTGCTCTAGTTACTGCCGTTATGTGTGTTGTAGCTTTTGGTTTGTTGGCCATCATTCTTTCCTGTTCTCCAGCTGGCATTTCCTGTGCTGGCTGCCTCTCCCAATCATAAAAGGATTAGAAAACAACATGAATAAACAATATGAAATCCAGCACAAATTGTCAGATGGCAATTTACACTTGATAGACATTTAGCCTTTCCATATTAACTCAAGCAATTACAAATTAAAGGCCATTTGTTAACCACCTTTCTACTCTAGAGAATCCCAGATAAAAAGAAGTGCTCCTCTCCCTTCTGCCTGCTTCCTTATGCCACTTGTGAGCTGTGCTTTCAGCTCATCCTATTAGTGAAAATTATACAGATAAGAAGGGCCCAGATTCATTTGGGTGCAAGTGAAAATGTGGGCATGGTATGTCAGGGAAGCCCTGTCAATTTATTCCAGGTGTGAGTCCATCCCTTTTTTTTAGCGGTACCTCTGTGCTACATATGCTCTTCTCTGTCTCTTCCTTAAGTAAATAATGTCAGTGTTTATGGCTTCAAAGGTGTCAGTTGGGCACTTTCCACTTTTGTGGAACATCTGCACAAACTGGTTAACTTTAAATCCAGAAGGAAGCTTTCTGATCTGATCTCACCAGCTGTCAGCCACGGGTCATGGAATTGTACCCAATACAGAAGGCGACCCTACTGAATTTTCTATTTCAAGTAACAGCTTCTTCAGTGAATTCACTATTGTTTCTATCCCAAGTCCATTACTGATAAATATAAAATATTTGTTGCATGATCATTTGCAACTCAAAACAGTGAAGTAAGTTTATAGATGTATACCTGTATGCAGTATACACACATACGTGTGTGTATACCTGCATACATACACTCCACACATATGGTTACACAAAAGAGAGTGACAGTGGAAGAGAGATTTCAAAGGGAGACAACCCTTAGACTACACAGTGAACATTCCTCTAACTTTGTCAGAAAATAAAATGCTCAATTTTTGTCCAAATTTCTTGATCTCCTCTGTAATTGCTGCTCCATTACAGCTAACAAATGCAGTTTAAACACACAGAGGCACAGGGGTCCTCATGCACAGAGGCAATCCAACTTTTAAACAAATGAAACTTCTCCATGGTGTCTGCAGTCTTGCCCGTGGTATATAACGACTTCATTAAAGTATCTCTATTCTGTAAAAGCCACATTGGAAAAAATCTTCTGCATAGCAGATTTAGCCTGCATGTAAATCCAAGACATTTGCAAAAAAAATATTCCTGTTGTGTTGTAGTATTCAGTTGTATCTTGGGATTTTCAGAACTGCCAGGTAATACCAGAAATATCTTTGTTTTCCAGATTCTTGGTTTGGTGTTTTCTATGACCCTCTACTGCCAGATCGGGAGAAAATGAAACTGTGAAAATGTCAGAGTGATGTCACCAGTCAAATCAAGACCCCTCTAGAAAGAAGGCTAGAGATTTGGCTGGGCACATTCAGATAAATATATGCATGTCCCAGGCAGCTGTTCTGATGAAAACGGCAGCCCTTGTGCTCATGGATGCTTGACAACTTGCAAAATGACCTCTTTATATTTCATAAGACTTAATGAGGTGAATGTGATTTTTATTTGCAATAAACATCTTTGTTTATATTTCTGAGGTGTTTATTTTGTCCAAAGACAGCAATTATGTCATGTTGTGAGTCTGAGTTCACCATGTGGTGTGCCCTCATGAGTGTTAAACCACCCACAGCAGAGTCATCATAAACAGCTGCAAACCATCAGTGGCTGACTGCTCCAGGGAGCTCAGGCCCCTAGGAACCTCTGCTTGTGGAGCAGGGTGTTTTCATTAAGAGAGTTGTGGGTCAGGACTTTGTTACCTGTGAAAAGAGCAACTAACTTTCTACCAAATAGGAAAGCCATGTTTCCTTTCAGGGATGTTGAAATCAGTATCTTGGCAGCTGAGATGGTCGCTCTCAGGCCTGAATGATGCTTAGGTTGCATTAATGAGCTGGATTTAGCGGCATATGTTTTGCAAATAAGATCAACAGTGAAATCCAAGCCCACGTGGAGGCAAGACATACACAGTAGTCATGCGGGTAAGGCTTTGTCCAGAGCAGCTAAGGCAAGTGGGTGGACAACACAGGGCATGGCCATATACAGCCTGCCTGCCTTTGGACTGGCCAGTGCATGCCAGTGTTTGGGCCCTGAGGTACTGACAGCCCTGATTGTCCCTGCCCAGCTGCCTGGGTTTCCCCACACACTACCCATGCCAAGGACACCACATCAGCCTCCTGGGCCAGTTGGTCTCTGCCCCACCAATGTCACTGTAGGGCTGGTCTCCAGCTCCCCTGCCTGGTCATGGAGTCCCACCAAGCTGGGCTTGCCCTTGTGTCCTGGTGTGGCCTCAGCCTATCTCCAGGAAGTTCATGATGCCTGGGGCTGGGGCTGCCCTGGTGCCCTGCACTGCCCCACTCCTGACTGAGACGGAGTGTCAGGGATGGGCCAGGCTCTGCCTTGCCACCCCAGTGGAACCTATGTGGTCCCAGCCTCTTTCTAACAGAAAGTAAATGGCATCAGGGATAAGATTTTTAAGGTATGAGGATGTCTAATGATGCCCTCAGGGACCTGATGAGGTTTTACACAGCAGGCTGATGGCCTCCCTGCTGTATGTTGGGATTAGCTGATATATCCAACTTCACAGGGTCCCCATCTTCATAATAGGAGCAACTTTAAGCACTTCACAGCTGCTCTGTTTTTGAGAGAAAACCACATATCATGCTCCTCTGGTTAAAGACTCCTCAGGTGTCCTTGACTGTCTTGAAGCACACACTGACTGCTCCCATCTTGATAGAGCAATGCAACTGTGGCTTACAAATGCATTAAAAGCTTTGCTTGAGCAGAGACTTTTGTCCATGCCTTATTCCAGCAGAATTGGGTTCAGGTAAAATTTGTCTGCAGCAGCCAGTTTTTTTTTTTAAACTCAGCCAGAGGAAGTTTCTGTCCTATCCCCCATCCTTCTCTAGCACTCAGACCATTAGGCCAAGCAGTGATTCTGCTTTCAGTAATTCACGTGTCTCCCAGGAAAGTCATCTAGCTACCAGACAGTTCTGGTACTTGTCCTTCCCTCTGCTGAACCTCAGAAGCTGTGCCAGAAGAATTCAAACTTTGTTGGACCAGAGAAGAATCATGACTCCATAACCCAGCTGTACTAACTGGAAAAAGAAATGCTGGCTTCCAGTTTCTCCTCCTCCTCAGAGTGTTTTTTTCTGTGCATATCTTATCCATGATCTGAAGTCCTGGGGGCTGAGCCTGAATCACCCAGATCATGGTATGGCAGCTGGAGTCCTGGATTATCACTACAGAAAAAAATTGGGAATATAAGGGCAACATGGAGAGAGAATTTCAACTTCCTCTTCTTCCTCCTCCTTCCCATTAGGAGGACTGTTCTCCTATTTGAATGAAGGACCAGAGGGACTCACATAGAGAGGGGTCTTAGAGCTGTGGGTGCCTAAAGGATGGACATGAAGGGGAAATTACAGCTCACCCTTGCTGCCAGCAGGAGTCAACTTCAGGCAGTTGTAAACTTGAGTATTACTGCATGGATTTGTAATGAGCTTTGAGATGAGACTGATGATGTACGCTGGCTCAGACACCAGTCTGGTCCTGTATGCTGCTCTGGGGATCCAGATGTCTAAAACCAAGCTGTTAGTACATCTAAATTTTGGTTGTCAGGTGCCTGGTTTTGTATATAATCCTCAAAATAATCTTTGTTTTTGTCAAAATAATGATGTATGATACATTAGACTTTTTGTTTAAACAGTTAAAACTGTTGAGATTAAAACATTAAAATCAGCATCAAAATGTTGTCTTCAGTGAGGAACTTAGACACAAGAGTTTTATCTGGAGCTATAGAACAGTGAACAGCTGCTCTGTTTATTTAGGTAATTCATCTCTACTACCTAAAGGAATAAAAGTAAAGCACTATGACTATGTGCTACTGTGACTGTTTAAATGGGATTGAGCCAATGAAGTAATTCAGAATATTATCAACTTGCTGGCGAGGTGACTTTGCCACTAAAACATGCCCAATTGCCTTGGATGTTGCAAAACTTATTTAATTCTAATATTCTGTAGCCTCCTGAAATTTTCTCCCTGATTTTTTAAATGGAAACAGCAAAATGCTAATCATAAAAACAAAAAGAAATCTGTCTGGATAAGACTCTTCTGGCCATTTGCAAAACAACATAGTAGAAACTCGTATCATAAAATTATGAAATGGTCTGGATTGGAAGGTACCTTTAAAAACCACCAAGTCTACCCCCACTGCCATATTTTAGCTACCAGTTTGAACTCTCTCTATAATCAATGAAGAGAAAAAACATATCTAAGATTTGAGCCATCTCATTCTTAAACAGATGTCCAAGGAGGTTAGGAGAGTGATTTTCATTGCAAACAAGTGACATTGAAGTGAATGAATCCCACCCCACAATACTGAACTTGTTAAAAACATTGGAAGCACTCATCAGTCAGGGAAGAGCATTAATATAATATTCCAGGGTGGTGCATTGATTATGCATTAATTCATTGACATTTTAGCTCAGTCATAATCCAGCCCTAGGAAATGAGCCCTGCCTACTCTCTAGGCTGGTAGGACAAGATTCATCTGGTGTGCATAATGCTGTAACAGAGATCCCAGTGTCATTCCTTCATGAAATCCTCTTGGTATTCTTATCAAAGAACATTTATTGTTAACTATTGACTCAAAACAGAAATGGGACACTTTTCTGAGCCCACAAACAGTTTTTCATCATAATGCCTAGAATTGCTGAAGTGGAATTTGACAATAAATCCTTTTCAGAACAATAAAACCATAAGGGTTTTCTTTTGTGGGGTGTTGGGAAAGGTTGTTTTTGGTTTTTCACAACCATCTCATGCAAGGTTATGCTCATCTCAGTGTTACCCAAAAAATGAAGCATACAGAGTAAAGATACATGTCCAAGACCTTCATTCTTTAAAATATCATAGGGAGAAAAGGCATTTATCATTATAGTCTTAAATGGTATAAGAAAAGAGTGGTAGGAAGAAAGACAATGTGTCCCTGCCTTTGCCAATGGGGCTAAATTCCACCTTAAAACCAAGCCTATTTAAAACACACTGGTGATTTATCAGGTCAAAATCAAACATCTATTTAATGGCAACAGATCAGACGTCACAGCTGGGTCAAAATTTCTTCAAAGAAGGATTTGCTAAGTCTTTTAAGGGATTTGGGGGGGGATCCTGTTTTTCTCAGAAAGGGTTGTATTTGTGGGGAAATACAGCCCAAATGAAAAAAGAAAAAAGTTATAATTTATGGCAAAATATGAGTCAGTAAAGCAATGTCAGAAACAATGAAGGGGAGCCCTTTATTGGAAACAAAAAATAAGGAAGAAAAAGACAGAGGCAGATAGACAAAAAGAAATATGATTTTTAAAAAATAGAAGAAGAATGAAGCAAAACAGGACAGATCAACTTGAAAGAAAGAAAAAACTAAGTATTATCAAGATCC
>VYZR01023535.1:3874-15046 GCA_013400675.1 Oxylabes madagascariensis
GTGGTGGGTTTTTTCCTCCATCTTATTTATTTTTGATTTTTACTTTTTGCCTGTCTAATGTAATGCTACAAAGGAGAGGTGTCCTTTCAAACAGCACAATCAAAGATGTAGACTTCAGATGCTAAAAAACCTCATGTCTGTTCACACACAATAAATTGAAGTGCCATTTGCAGTCACTTTGCTATTTTTGAAATGTACTACTTTAAAATATAAGCTAGTGTTATAGTAGTGTTTTAGTATTCTTTACAGTATAAAGAAATCAAGTCACATGCTATGTTTGAATATACTTCCAAAATGTACTTTGCTGAATTTTATTTCTTTAATTCAAAAAAATTTTTTGCCTTAAATTCTCCACACACATATTAATGCCAGCTGCTGCAGCAATGTCACCTACTACCAGAAACAAGTATTTACCAGGCTACAATAGTAGAAAACACCTAGTTTATATAGTTAAATCCTAAAGCTAGAAATTAAATCTGTTACTAATCCAGTATTTTAAAGTACCACAGTCCTGAAAGGAAATAAAAATATGACAACTACTGCACTTCGCACCAAGGAATAAAATCACCCACCTATAGAAAATCAACATAAAAACCTTATCCATTCAGCAGCACAGGTCACTGCTGACATGGTGCTCAGCTACTTTGCCCTTGTTCTGCGTCTCATAAAGATCAAAAACTCTATCCTGATATTTAAAACCTCCAGCTACTTCCAGTAATTTCTCTAACCATTCCTAGCAGAACTACCTCACATAACCATCATGAACTTATCAGTTAGCTTTTAACTAAATCCACACAAGCTCAGCTGAACATGAAACACTTCATGCAGCTTCAAAAGCAAGTGCAAACCTCAGGCTCCAAATTAAGCACAAAACTACCCCCACTTGGCTCAGCCACGATCATCATCTCACAAGTTTTGACTCTGTTTTTTTCCTTTAAGAATATTTCTCCTACAGCCTGGGATAGGAGGACAAAAGACTGTTATTGTTATTTCTATTTTTAANCTGACATAAGGTTCCTACTATTACATAAACTATTGCACTTGCATTTTAGGTATCTTGCCTTACCCTGTAAAGAGTATTCCCTATACCAAGGGTATACTCTGCTCCTCTTCTTTCCTTGGCTTAACCTCTGATTTAATTTTCTTTCCTTACCCCATTTCTTTCCCATTTTACAAAACTTCACCATCCAATTCAGTGATTTATCTTTGCACACACATTTTATGAACCTGTTTCTTTCTGTTCACCAAACAACAGATCCAGCTAACCTTACTCATGCTTTTCTCTTCACAGTCAAATGTGGTGGGTTTTTTCCTCCATCTTATTTATTTTTGATTTTTACTTTTTGCCTGTCTAATGTAATGCTACAAAGGAGAGGTGTCCTTTCAAACAGCACAATCAACGATGTAGACTTCAGATGCNGTTAGGAGGTTTACAGGCATTAGGGTGTTCTGCACCATACAAGGAAAAAAAGAATAAAAAGCTGGCTAGCAAGGCATCCTTAGAGAAAGACACTCAGGAGAAAGCGTTAGAATTTCATAAATGAACTCCTCCCACAAAGACACATCTATGCACAAATTTAGCAGAAAGGAATTACTTCTCCAGAAGCTTAACTCCTCAGTACCATTGCAAAGAACTGCCCTGAGGTGTGTATAATACCTTGCACAACATGGTCAGCAGAGAACAGTCAGAAGGCAGGAGATGTAACACCCGTTTCCAGCTTTGAGGGCGATCCGCTGGCTGAACACAGGGATAACATTTCTGACTCTCAGTTTCACACAACAGAGGACAGTAAATGGGTACACTTGCCATAACTCTGGTCTCAGCAGAACAAGTTTGAGATACCTCTGGTTTAGGAAGCACCATTTCAATTATTTCAATCATATTGATTTTAACTGTGAATTAGCAATCTAACCAGCTTGGGAATGTTCACAAACCCAGTAAATGTTTACTAACAGTCAGCAAGAACATGGCAGGCAGAATGATGAGCAGTCAGCCTATGGCCCAGAGAAGTTACTCATCCTTCCTAGAATGGTCATACTGACACACAAAACACCAGTCTCTCCATCTTGGTTGATCTTGTAACTCTGCAAGCAGCAAAATCACTGGGTTCTTATGCAGACAAATGGATGCTAAGCTTCCCAAACTTAAATTCAACAGTTAGTATTTCATAGTATGAATTTGAAACTGTTATTTGTAGCATAAAGTCTGTAAATGTCATGTATCTTGGAGACAAATAATTTTCTCCAGGTCTATCTGATTCTCTATGCACACAGTTCTTATCATTATGAACATAACTGGCATTTTTCCTCAGTTTTACAGATTTCAGAGAATTATCCCAAGCCATTATATGCATTTTCCTTCTTTGACTCCATATATTTTCTTTCAATAGTTCATAGATTTTCATTCTCTATGACACTTCTGCCTTTAATGGTATCTTCTTTTTATCTATTTCCTTGTTCAAACCTATATTGCATTGGCATTTGCCCCCTTCCAAGCCACAGCTCTGCTGTGCAAATACTCATTCTACTTTGTCATAGCTGATTCTGCCTCAGCCTGTTCCCCTCACAGAAGTATTCAGTGTTTTCACAATTCTGTGTATAGTAACTGTGTTAAGATTCATAGTCTCTCCTGTTTAAGAGATGTCTAAACTAAGATGCCTTTTTTGCTGAAGACACATTAGAAACAGACCAGGGAAGGACTAAAAGGAGGCTCACAGTGTAGGAATATTTGGCTTCTACCTCCCACCAGGCCAGTGAACATAGGAGAATGGATCTGCAAAGTTGCTTATCTCAGAGCATTTGAAAGGGAACCTGTTGCACCTTGACTTTCATAACAACACTTCTGGAGCTCTGAGTCAGTCTTTTCCAAGCACATTGGCCAAGGATGCACAAAGTGACAATATTTCTACAACAGCCTTCAGCTTTTATTCATTTACATGCACAGTTACATCCAAACATAGCAATTCCAGGCAGAGCCATTTAAAAAACTGCCACCCTAAAGGGGAAGCTCACTTTGGGGATGAAGGGTCAATCCACAGCAAAGCCTACTCCTGCTGAAATTGAGGGGTTTCACCTTTCCTCCCATCTGACATTTTTTAGGCTGGCATCTCTCCTACCTCTCAGCCTGTGCACTAGTTTTGAAGTCTCTGTACAAAGCAAGCAAGTCAAAAAGAAAAAACAAACAAACAAACACAAGGGAAAGACACACCACACACACAGTCAGGGGTAGAAAGCCATTAATCTGCTCAAGCCACATTCTGAAACAGTAACCAGGCAATTGTGTACTCATAATTTGTTCCATGCAACAAAGACAGTCTGAGCTAATTCACTTCATTTTGTGCTGAGAAGAGTCTAACAGCACCTGCAAAGTCACTGGCTACATTTCAGCTAGGGGGGCATAAATCTCCAGACAAAAGAGGCAACTTTGAAAAGCACCACTGACTGGACTCCAGAGCAAGAGAACTAATAGACTCTTTTCAATAGGAGTCAATAGCCTTGATGTTTATAAGATCCACAAGCAAAGAAAGAGTCAGGCTCCAGGAAGAATAAAAGAGACAAAAGGGTTCAAATGGTATTCTGCAGTTATAAGTTGCTATGCACATCAATGTTTCTAAAAGAACTCTTTTAGCCTGATAACTCTTTCCCAAAGCATTGCTTATGAGTAAAAAACAGAAGCTAAAGCTAGAATATGCTGGCACAGAGATGGCCAGACAGACCACACGATCAGGGGGTATCAGAAACTGTTAAATACATATCAAAGTTACATATAATGCTGGATACATAATAATGAATACAAAATTGATTTATCTTCATTTTTTAGCCATAAGAATTACATCTCATAAGTTTTGGCTGCAGGGTAATATTCAATTCATTGGTGATAATAAGCAAACATATTTATTGTCCCTCCCTGTCCTAATATACTTAAGATATTATTTATGTAAAAAAACAGTAAGTAAGGTTAGAAATCTTCAAATAAACACAGGAAAGCTGTAGGAAGGGACTGACTTTTGAAATTAAAAAGAAACAGAGTTCTATTCTTTTTTCAGTCTTATAAAGACATTATTTATTGATATGAGTTTAGATTAAATGAGCAAAATGAAAGGCTCTCAGCCTCATCAAAAAAACCACCACAATTTAAGCAAAATATGAATTCAAAATTATGAATTATTCAAAGTAATTATCGGAGAGAATTCTTAAAAGGAGAGGGTCATATCAAAAACCTTATTCTCCAGTGGCCAAACAACAATCAAATTCTAAACCATAGTCCATATAGCGGTCATATTTGATATCTGAAGTGTGCAGTAGCACAAACAAACCAGTCTGGATGTGTGACATCCTGCCCAGTACAACCTGCACTTAGAACAGGTGGAACCAACTGCACATCTACTGCTGTAACTAGGAGAATTCTCAGACGTGAAGGAAGAATTACATTAATAAAGCAGGTGGAGAAAATAAGTAAGAATAAATTACGGCAATCTAAGGTACACAGAATCACAGAATGGTCTAGGTTGGATTGAANTAATACTAGGTCAAACTAAACAAATGTGATTTCTAGTTCAACTCCCCTGCATGAAGCAGCAACACGTTTGACTAAATAAGGTTGCTCTGAGCCCCACGCACATCATATTACATTTTTTAAAAAGGGGGGTGAACCAAGAAATACTACTCTTGTTGTTGTCAGCAAAGAGGAATGAAAGGAAAATATTTCACCTGAACCAGCATCAACGTTCACAGTGATACTGTGATTTTTCAACCATCTTGAAAGCAAATCCATAGTTATACAGTAAAAAAAAAACTATTTCAAAGATGCTGCCAGGCAAAGGTGTCTTCAACACAGCATCATCCAACAAGTACAGTCCACTTCGAAGCACTTTTAAAAACAGCAGATAGGAGCTCTTTTATCAAGAGAGCACTCTCTTGCACAAAAAAAAAAAAAAAATACACATTCCTTCCAAAATTTCATACTGTCCAAAGTAGCAATCAAATGTAATTATTTTCTAATAAATTCTTTAAATTACATACTAGATTATTTTCTTCTCTGCCAGGTCACTACCAGCAGCGGTAAGTAATCCCTCCTCCTGTGCCTAACTCACCCAATAGAAATGGATGAAGAAGGTATTCACCAGAAAAGGTTCAGAGGATCTGTTTTCAGAAATACTATCAAAGCCTACAAAAAGAGGCTGAGGTAATACAGCAGGCAGCCATGGGTACATCTTCAGGGCCTTTGCTTGCTTTTTCAAAAAGTAACATGCTTCCAGCATTCCCAGTGGTTTGGAGGAATATAATTGCATGCTATTACTTAAGAACTATGTGATTACACTGCCACTGCCTTCTGCATAACCCAGCCTGTAATAAAAGTGATAAGAATAGCATTTATTATTTTTGAAATGGTTTTTGCATTGCATCCACACTGACGTGGTTTAAAATGTCTGACTAAACTCAAGACACTTTACATAGAGGTTTTATTTTCTTCTAACAGTACTGAACACCATGAAAACTCCATTCTGTGTGCAGAGATACTGCCCAAAAGTTCCATCTGACCAGGTCAAGACTTGAGCAGAACTCTCAAAGACTGAGGAAGAAATGTTCTATCACATTTCTATAACTGAGATGTCTTTAATGCAAAGAAAAGTCACAGAAGAAAAAACATAACAAGAAGCCACAGGAATATTAAGTGACAAGCACAGTTCAGCCTCAGTAGTTACTACAGAATGTAACTGCAGCAAGAACGAGAAAAATCAAACTATCCCATCCCAGCTGCTAAAGGCAAACAAGCCACGTCCCTTTCATAAGTGCATCAGTTGCTATATAAAATCTGACTTCTAACTTCAG
Organism: Oxylabes madagascariensis; assembly: GCA_013400675.1. NCBI lineage: Eukaryota > Metazoa > Chordata > Aves > Passeriformes > Timaliidae > Oxylabes > Oxylabes madagascariensis. The sequence continues at coordinate 9,707 of VYZR01023535.1, forward strand.
GAAAAAAAATAAATGCATGAACAGAGAACTTAAAGTTGATCACTTTTTTTTCCCTCAGACCTACAAAAAGCACTCAGAACCTTTCTAGAAAACAAGTTTGGTAATGTTTTATTTGAGAGTAGCTGTGGACTATCACTTACAGAATAAAAAATATTTTCAGTCTGTAATACTAAAACACTGTGAAATGCAGACATGGTTTCAGTTTTCTGGAAATTCCCTGTTCCTCAGACCTCTAAACTCAACCCCCCTCACTAATCTCCTCTACATCAAGGAGTGTCTTAATTTTTCTGTGAGACTGGCAATCCCCTCTTCCCCTTAAAAGAAGAGTGAAAGGCTACCCCTATCCCAATAGCCAATGTTTCAGGACTTCAGAGACATGTCAGCACATCAGATCCAAAACTATAAGTCACTCATTTCAAGGATCTATTCCAAGTAGTACAAGAAAGTTTTATACTATGCACACTTATGGAGAGGAAGCGGGAGAGAAAATTCCCATCAAGAGTTTGCCCCAAGAGTTTCAGAAATCTGGCCTCAAGCCAAGCATCTTTCCTATTTATATATTTGTTATGTCATGTAACAAATGAAAAAAACACACGGATTTTTTTGAAATATATCAACATACAACTTTCAAGGCAGTTCCCATTAAACAGTTACACCAAGCTGTTACAAACAAAACCTTAAAGCAACTATAGATTAACACACTGTTCTTCTAAAAAGGGACAATGATAAAAGAGCTGCTGTTGGCACAAGATTAAGATATGGGTTGATCTACACTGCTGTTTATATCAAACAAAAAGAGAATGAAAACACAATTCTACATTCAATTTCATATTGAATGTTTTCCATGTAAACTCTGACAAAAGCACAATAATGCTTGAAGATAAAGACTGTTTTTTGCCTAGAAAAATCAGTAGAACAAGCAAGCATGTAACAAGCAGGTGCCACCTATCCACACTACACACAGCTCATGCCTGTGCAGCACATACTCACACAATACATAAACACTAACATGCAATCACTACCAATCAAACAATTTTCTTCCCAGTACACAATCTCTTCAGTATATAATTTGGTTTTCCAACAGTTTGGTTCAATACTAGGTCAAACTAAACAAGCACAATTTCTGGATTTCCAAAGTATTTATCTTGTATTGCGGCATATCTGGTAGACTTCATCTTTAAAAAATAAATGAGATTAAAAATGCCTTTTTTGGGATGACAAGCTGAAAGTCGTTCTTCTAACCACATACAGTGCCCCTACCATGCCGATCCCTTTCACATCCGCTACTGAGTCAGCTCATGGTTAGTATGGTAATTCATGCTATCAATTCATGGTAGTTTCATTCATCAAGCTTCCTCTGCCTTTTTTTTTTTTTAATTGATATGATGATATAGGTGCTCACACAGACCGGTGTGAAATTAACTCAGCAACAACCCCCAAGTAACGCAGTTAAACAATAACACATGACACCTGCCACACATCTGAGGCACTTACTCTGGGACAGAAACAATAAGCAGGCAGCACATGTGTCTCCAGATTCAGGAAGGCATAAATGCCCTCATGTGCAGGAAGAGCTGAGAATTTAGATTCATGTTATCACATGTCTGCATGCAGGTATAGCACCTGCTGTCTTGTGGGACAAGAACAAGTGACTACACGTCTCCTGCTCTGCTGCCACAACACAACCATCTCCAGCAGGCAAATAGGGACACAAGGGCATGCAGAAGCCGTACACTGAAGACCTTAGCAATACACTAATATATTCTTCTAATGTGGGTTTGCACCATTCTACCTAGTGACACCATGTAAAGAAGGGATTAGGTTCCATCACCTGGGATAAAATAGGGGCAGGAAAACTCATATGACCCTTTGAGGTGGGTCTGCCTCCCTAGGTGAGAAATAAGTGTGCCTTTTTCATGTTGGAAGAAAGGTGTGAGGGCAAGTTAACACAGACTGAATACCTGTACCCTCGCCACTCCTGCCTGCAGGGCTGTCAGGCCTGTCCCCGCCACAGATTTATGTAATGATGATGTCCCCCACTGTAGAATACATACAGTGCCTGTGAAGACAGGGATTTCTCTCTACATTTGCCTTGGAAGATAGCATTGCATAGAGCTGGCACTTGTGGCCACATGACGGTAAGGACACCAAGGGGGGATGTCAACCCCAGTGCTGAACAAGTGGCATTTGTGAGAGGCAGCATGCTCCCTGTGGCACCCATACAGCAAACAGTCTTCCCATGGACATGCCTCCACCTATGGCATGCAAATAGGTGACACGTACAGAGGCACACGAGTATCCCAGTGTGGTTACATACTGACTTGCATCCCCTCCGTGCCAGGTGGGTTCACCCACGAGCAGCAGGACAGCAGCATCAGGTATCCACCCTGGCACTGCGTGCGCCCTCCTCCCGCGGCTGAATCAAAGGTGGCCTGGCTGCCACCGCAAACCTCAGCAGTCAGGGAAGGGTGGCACGGAGACGAACATTCCCCAGAGGGAGAAGAGGACAGGTGCGAGCAAGAATTCCCCACACATTCCCCCAGTGCCACGGGAGAGGCAGCTCAGCCTCGCCAAACGCCGAGCGGGGTATGGAGGGGAGCGCGCACAGATCCAGCCATCTGGAAGCAAACACCTACCTCATACACCAAGGCGGGGAGAATAAAGAAAGCACGGGGTCCAAGGAGAGACGGGGGTGGGCTCGGCTTCCGCGCGGGGACGGGCCGCGGGGGCAGGCGAACGACAGGGTGGGGAGCGGGTGTTCGGCTCACACGGAGGCCGGAGGGCACCGATGTGCCCGAGGGGGCGGGGAGGGGGTCCCGGGCGGTTCAGCAAGCCCACCTTCCCCGCTCCCCGGCCGCCCCCTCCCTGCGCGTCCCCGGCCGCTCGCCCGGGCTCACCTGCCCGCACCGTGTCCGAGAGGTCGTGGCTGTGTGCGGCAGCGCTGCGCGGGAACTCCTTCAGCTTCCTGCCGCTCAGGTTGAGCCCCCCGGAGTGCGCCGCCTCCTCCAGCGCCCGCTCCAGCCCGCGGTTCAGCGGTGCCTGCAGACCCAGCGCCCCGCCGCCGCCGCCGCCCACCCCGGCCGCCGCCAGAGCAGCAGAGGGGAAGGGCTGCGACTCGCCTCCCAGCGTCGCCATCTTTCCCTGGCCGCCGGGGGTACCCGAGACGGCCGCCGGACCTGCCTCCCACCCTCCCTTCTCTGCCTCCTTCCTCCTCCTCCTCCTCCTCCCGCTGGCGGCGGCGCGGGCAGGGGGCGGAGGCGCGCGGCCCGGGCGAGGCGCGCCCACTGCGCATGCTCCGCCCCTCCCGGCACCGCTCCTCGCCGCGGCGCCACCTAGCGGCGGCGCGCCGCTGGCGGCGCTGGGAGCGCCGGTGGGAAGGCGGAGAGGGGGCGGCTCTCCATTGTTTCCTCGCCACGGCATTCCTTGTGGAGCCGGCCCGGGACCCCTGCCCGCCGCCTGCTTGGGCCCCTTCTGCCCGCACCCGGCGGAGCTGTCCCCGGCAGGGCCCGGGGCTGGGTGGGTGGCGATGGGCGGCGGGGCGGTGTGGGCCTGCAGGTGTGCGGCAGCGGCGTGTGCGCGCTCGGCTTTCCGCACCGGCAGGTTAAAAGCTGCAGCCGCTGTTGCCGCCGAGCGAGGCCTTGGGGAGTATCTGCCCTGCAGAAGGGCTTTCCGCGCCGTGCTGCTCCCGCAGGGGCCGGTCCACACCTGTCTGTGGCTCCTGGGCGCAGCCTGCCCCAGAGGGACCCTCGAAGGATTTGTAGTGACCAGCCAAGCATGGGAACCACCATCCTTCGGTTTCCTGTGGGATGACCTTTCCGAGCGGGTGAGGGTGCTGGGTTTGGTTTATTTTCCCTTCCTCTCTGCAGCTTGGCAAAGCTGAGCCCAGGAGATGGAGAGGAGCAAGGCTGAGTGTTCCCACAGGGGTTATAGAGTTCAAAGATAAAATAGGACTCGTACACCATCACCTATGACCTGTGCTTTACAGACCAATGCATTTCACTCACTTAACCCTGAGCTGTGATCAATGGTTGACATTAAACCAAAGCCTTCCCAGCTCCAGGAAGTTCAATTACTGAGTGCTACAGGGACAGGGAAGACCTAACTGGCACAAGGAAATAACCCCAAGTTTCTGAAGAACAAGGAGACATCACAGCGAGTTTAGCAGTCACAACCAGAAAGAGCACTGGGGCAAAAAAGTGTTAAGAAAATGGGAGGAAGGGCGTTAGAGGTGGGCCTTTTCACATAAAGTATCATAGCATCCATGAAAAACTTGTTCTTTATAATTATGTTCTCAGTATCATCGTTTTTCATTTATGTTTTATATGCATTGTATCACTGCAAAAGTGTCAGCAAGCAGCATAGCAGTGGTTTTATTTAAAGAGATGCCTTACATTAAGGAAAGAGCTGTAAGATAGATGGGTAGGAGGGGGTTATTTTAATCTAATTACATTTATACTACACCTAAAATACAACCCCTCAGCTTAATCTTCAGTGCAAATTCCACTCATACCTACTACTGCTGGTTCTTCATGTTTGATGCAGAGATCTTAGCTTTTGGCATAACTAAGTCAGTGTACTGCCATTTCAAGAAAATTTTGGATGCACCAGAGAGTAAATCTTGACAGCATTCCTTGGAACAGGCCCTAGCTGAAGTTAACCAACAATTACCACAGTATTTGTGCCCAGATATCACATTGCTTTTGACAAAGCTTGTTGGTGGGTTATGAAGATTGTATAACCCACAAATTTCCAGTAGTCACAGCATGCTTTGGTTTTGTTAAAATGCTTAATTCCAGTTTGTGTGCAATCTTTGCATTGCTGCTGGAAAGCATAAAGAAATAGATAAATAGTTACATTTTCTCAGCAATTTAAAGAAAAGCGTCAATAAACAGTAAGTAATAAAAACATTATTCAAGTTGAATAAACTGTGAATAAGAACTAACTGCTAGGTTCCCCCTATATTTTTTAATGCAATTTCTTAAATGCAAGTTTAATGAACTAAGTACTATATTCTTAGACATTTAAAGAAATCTGAAATACTGTAGGTTTTATAACTCAGTAAATGACTTTGCATAGGAGATTTCCTGTGTATTAAATTACCCAACATAATGGAATTTTATTTGGAAATTTTAAATACAGAACTAAACATTCAGGCAGCATAGATGAAAAATTCCTCTTCCAGCATCAGGTCTTTACAGTCAGGAATCAGGCCTGTCTTCTGGTGAGGTTTGTGAAGTTTTCTCAGCAGTGGAACACCATGTCCCTTCCTCCTCCACTTTTGGTGAGACAAAATTATTTCTAAAGCTGATTCTTATTTAAAAAAAAAAAAAAAAAAAAAAA
>VYZR01023535.1:29182-44335 GCA_013400675.1 Oxylabes madagascariensis
CATAATATATAATTCCACTGTCTGGGCCTTTTAACAGTAATGTAGGTTATGAATAAGACAGATTCAGAACAATAGAAATGTGAGCCTGGGTACTGATAATCTCTTGTTACTTTTTAACCAACATGGGAACAACAGCATTTAATTCCTCAATGAAAATGACTCAGAGCCTGTTTGTTTCCAACAAGGCACCTTAAAAGATGTAATAGAAATAGGTGTTCCAATATTCAGTACCTTGCAAAAGCTGGCTTATGTTCATGCTTTGATATGGCTGAATGCATTAGAATTTTAAAACTATGGCAGAAATTAATCAATTTAAAAGCAGTCGTCTTCTATCATCCTTTGAATGCTTGTATATATATAGATCTACATATGTTTAATTAGTGCTATTATTGTAAAATTATGTGTCTGTTTGGGCTCTTCTTTGCACATTGCTACTGATAAAAATTTCCTTAAAATAAAAGGTGTCAGATGCTTTGAGAAAAATACCCAATTTTTGTTTGCCTCCAGTGGAGCTGTGGGTTAGCACAAGCAAGAAATAGACAAAAGAAATAATGTTCATGCTGCTGTTGGCCAGAATCAACAATATTGCTTCCAGGTTTGAGACCTAGAGCATCATTTCCATATTCCTCTCTATACAAAAGACAATTGTGGTTCAATAACCCTCACTAATAAAGAATTTAATTCCTTTATTTTTTTGCAGAGCTGCCAGTAGTATGGGAAAAGGCCATAAAAGGGTTATTTGCATTATAGAAAAATTTTCAACATCCAAGACAGCCAGAAACTTGCTTTTTGTGATGATCTCCATATTGCATAAAAATATTAGCTTAAAATATAAGCTAAAGGCATTCCAGAAGAAATGGTCCCCGTAGTTCATGGATCATTGAAATCTTAAGTGTAGCAAATATTCATGGTACATAAAATACCTCTGTGCTAGGATCAGATGCAAGCTTTAAGGAAGTTATAAATTTAAAGAGAACTAAAGGGCTTAGGTAAGAAGTAGAATTTTTGGTGAGATTCCATTACAATGCAATGCATCTGTGGAGAATTTGCCACACACCACATGAATCAAGTATTGCCAGAAAGGACAAGAGCAGCTTCAAGTCCTTCTACCTTGCAGTTTCATACAGCTCTCTAAAACCTTACCTTTCTTACACCAATACCTGTGCCTGCTTTGCATGTCTCCAACATGCAGCAACAGATTGGTGTTTTATTACCTTTGGAGGGCTGTAAGGCAGGTCAGCTGTAAGGAAAACAGGACACTGCTCTCTGCAGAGCTGAGCGTGATCCATGGTGCACATCTTATCCCCTGGGGATTGGGGTGCTCAGGACAGCTCTCAAGGCAGGAGCTACAGCACTGAGAAGTAAATAAGGTGTTCCTGGGAGGAAAGGGCCTGTCCACCTTCAGCTTTATAGCAGCTATTGTAGGGTTCTATCAGTACTGGGGGTGACTGGAGTGTAATGATGTTTTCCAAAATCATTACCCCACGTATTCCTCATCTACAGGTTCTCAAGCCTCATTTGATAGCTCATGAGGAGGAACAGAATCAAACCAATCCTTAGGTAGACATAGCACGATATGATCTGCTCCTGTATTTAATACAAGTCACAGCAAACATTACCGAGGGACAGGGGAATTCTGGTAACTTTCCAGCCTTCAAAGCCTCTAATGTTTCCTTTTAGCTGCAGTGCTGAAAAGAGCCATTACAGTGACAGAGTGAGTTGAAGAGCAGCTCCTTAGAGTGCCAGTGACAGCTTACTAAGTCCTATTTATTCTGCTTTCCCCACAGAGTTATCTATGCAGCCATGCAGTGAGCCACTCAGGGAAATGGATTGGATTTTATAGTCTGGGGTTTTCTTACTTTTTGTTTTTGAGGTGAGGAAGTCAGACTGGGTGTTTGGACTGGACGAGAAGATAGGAAAAATGTTTTAGGGAAGAACAAAGAGCTAGCAGGCTGGGTGAGAGGGCAGCTGCTGTCTTAACACTTCCACACGTGTCAATGCCACATGAGAGATCAGCATTGCTGGCTGGAATACCTAGTAGCTCCTCTAACAGATTCATTTTACCTTCAGAGTTTGGAATTTTTTTTTTAATTTGGATTTCTATAGCACATTAAAATCTCCAAATGAGTGGTTAAACCGCCTTATCTTAGCATTATATATACAGGACACAAAGAAGGAGACGAGCAGTCTGTTTTGATTAACAACTAATTTGATATTTCTTTGACCAAAGGCATTGATCTGTAGCAAACATTGCTGCATTTATAATTCATAAGCACAGGGAGTGCCAAGTCCCACTACGAGGACAGAGGTAAGATTAATTATGTGTCTTTGCTGTAAGTTTCCATATGGCACCATATTTTGTTTAGGTTGTTTTCTGGTATGTTTATTCTTCACTCTGAATTTTCTTGGTTTGCAGTGTACACTTGTGCCATAAAGAAATTAATTGTGTATTTTATCTTAACCCTTTGTAACCTATTTGTATTCTGACCATCACCTCAAGCGTATCTAATCCTTAGTCTCCTCTTTGGCATCAATTTCCCAAGCAATTTCCAGTTTTTATTTTCAAATAGAAATGACCCTCCTTAGAATAGCTTCATCTGGCTGAGTTTTGGCTAAAGACTGCCTCTGCCTGAACACTGCCCTGCAAACATTTGATAGCACACAGGAGGAAAGCATCTCCTCCCTTGCAGCAAGAATGCCTAAGACAGACCATGAGAGGCTTTCTGAAATTTGTTCACCCTTCACTGTTTTGTTTTTGTTTTTTTTTTAATGCAATAAGTAACAAAAGAGAACCAGCTGCTTTGTTTATTGAAACATTTCTGAACTCTAGTAGGTTTACAAGTACACATGAGAGCTACTGCCAGCCAGCAGCTCTAGCTTTCCCCCAGGGCCTTGTGCCTGGGGCAGGAGCAGCCCTGCAGGACCTCCCAGGGGCACAGTGGGTTGGAGGGGTGAGCGGTGATGCCTGGTGTCATGGCTACACTTCAGCCTCAGGGGTCTCCCTCCCCTGGAAGAGGATCTGTTGCCAGGCTGTTGTCAGCATGTTCCCAGCTCCAAGCACCAAGATCACTTCCAGCAGCAAATTGTCCCTTGTAGGCAATGATTAGCTGGGAAATCAAAGCTGGTGCCTTTGGCAGTTCCTTGGCACCGGCTAAAAGAGGATACTTCTTGCACTGTATGTTTTGCATACACAGATACATATGTGTTATAATATGTTTATATATAATTTATATATTTCATTGGAGTAAAGACTCAGAACTGAGAAACTTGAGCTGTAACTGGATCGAAATAGTTGGACTCAATGATCTTGGAATCTTTTTTAATCAAAACAATTCTATAATTAAAAAAAGCCCTCAATTTTTCTGAAGATGCATTTTGAACTTGATTTATTTTCTTTTTTATTAAGTCTTTTTTGAACAAGCAATAGAAACAGGACTGAAAACCAATATCTATATATTGGTTTAAAGTCATGGTTCAGTGAAGAATGTTGTGGTATGACAGATAATTTTGCCTTTTCCTTGCCCTTTGCCCTGCCTCTTTAAGCCAACCACAAGTTAATTCAACAAGCTGAGATGTACTGATCTGCTTATTAAATCATTATAAGCCCATGTCAAAACAATTTCAGCCATAGCTAAAGCTGAATCAAGGGTTCACACCTAAATTTTGCAGGCTGCTGTAGGAACGTATCATTGTCTGCTCAACAAACACATACAAAGTGAGAATGTGCCATAATATTATTATGCCATATAATTATGAAATGGACTACCCAGGTGCAGAAACTTAAAGGCCTCCCTTCACTTCCACTAAGTGACCTCCACTGATCTCCATGAATTCACATTACCATTGATACAAACTAAACTGGATCTAAAATCATTGTAGGCAGAGGGATTTGTTGGCTACAACAGGTCGTGTCCCAGCTCAACCACTGAAAGCTGCCTTTCTGATGGCCTGCATTGCTCATCATTACTTTTTCACCCTCTAAAACTCCATCACTGAAATGGGCAAGCTGAGAGGCCACTGAGAACATACTCCAGTCTACGAGATGCAGTCAAAAATCTTATAAAGAAATGCCAGATCAAAAAATATAAAGTCCAACTCCTTTTGAATCATGGTGCTTTGCTTGGAGACTGGCTTCTTTTGTAATAAAATATTCCTGAAGTTCACTCCTCAAGAGCTCTCTTTTTTCCCTACTGTTAGCTGCATATGGCCTATAGCTCAAACATTCGGGTCTTTATTTACATTCATCAGTGGCAAAACTACACAGACCTAATATCTAATCTAAGCAAATTAAGATCTGCTTGTTGAAACCCCCTAAATTTTGCAAGCTACTGTGGAAACATATTCTTGTCTTCTTAGCAAGCCCACAGAAAGTGGAAGTAGGGCCACTGATATGGGCTATCTCATATTGCATCATTATATATCCTAGTGATAGATCCAGGGGAGTCACAGATGTCCAAAACTGGCCTTTGTTACCCAAACCCAGAGCGGCAATGCTGGAGACAACTGGTCAATTCCAACTCATCCTGGGAGGATCCCAGCCTATAAAAGAGGCTGTCTGCAATGCCAGAATTTCCTTGGCTGACTGAAGTGCTGCATCTCTACATGAGCAGCCGCAGCACCAATGCATTTTGGCTGTGCTGAACAGGCACTGGAGAATACCCACCATCCTGGAGTAGGGACGTCTTCTGAGCCCTGTGAGCAGCTGGGTTGGGAAGTTCTCCTTTCACTGTTGCTGGCATGAGCTTGCAGGGCAGCCTTCCATGTTAAATGTAATGAGATGCTGATTTCTTTAGAACCTGGCAGAGTACTTCAGGTCCTTCATTGAACTGGACCCTGAGTGACCATTCTCCTCACTACACTTGCTCTCCACTTTCTCAGCCTGGTGCATATGCCAGACAGATAAACTGCTTACAATATTGTTCTCTAACACAATTCAGACAAAACTATCTTCACTAGCTTAAAAAATAACATAAACAGGCCTTTGCTATTAAAGCCTGACACACTTCATCTGAAAGAGAATTGATTGGGAGTGAATGTACAAGCAAACAAACCATCTGTCGAGAGATGGCAGGGAAATGGCAGGGACACAGAAGCAGACAGAAGTCTCTGTTTACACCAAAAGCAAGGCTCTTTGATAGCTCTTTGTTGTAAAACCAGGGCCACGTGTACCTCTTCCCCTGGGAGTGTGTGACAGACTGGGGACAAATCAATGCCATCTAACCTGACACCTTTAAGGAGAGATGTCTATATCTGAAATGGCATCTCTGTAAGCAAAGGAGAAAATAAAACATTTATAAGACACAGATGATCTCATTTTATTTGCTACCATCTGCTTCGTCCCAATTCTCTGTCTCTCTGTCGCTTACCATCCCTTTAGCTCTGCCTAGCAGGGTAGCCAGAGCTTCACATTTTCCCTGCTTGCATATAGGGCACAATACTGACCAAAGAAAGAAGGTGAACTACATCCTGAAACAGCTTCCTTATACCTGCTCATCAGAAAGGTCCAAGTATTTATTGATAGCTTCCACCTATCCCACCTCACCATTCTTGTAGTCCTACATCCCTTCACCCTCTGCAGTTTTTTATCTTGCTGGATTCTGCTTCTTCAGCACCTACTGATGTCTAGTGAGAACCAACTCTGTTTTCAACAGTTGCTCACAACCTGGTTTTCATCTTTGAAGGGTGTCTGTTATCGCCCACTTTCCAGATTATGCCCCTCACCCCCCCCTTTATATTGCCTATCTTGAGAAGTGTATTGATGAAATTGCAAGTAAACATCTTGCCTTTGCCTGTTAGGTTCAACATAATTATTCAGGGTCACTTGGAAATGAGAGGAGAGATGAGTGACCCAAGCACTGCCAGGCTGTTCCTAAAATGGCTTGGAAAAATGCATGTGTGCACATATATTAAGGGCTTGGTATATTGCTGTCCCTATTTTGGTTCACTCTTTCACCTGCTAATTAATTTTAAGAGCCCATTAGGGAGCTCACAAAGCCCAAAAAGAGCCTGATTTTCCTGTCACCTGATACACTTGTCTCAATATCTGCTCTGCTCTACAAACCCTCCCCAAGCCCCAGCCCAGTGGGGGCACCCACACACCCAGCAACTCTGCAGTATTTTTACCCCAACAAGAACCCTACATCCTGTCAATCCTGCACCACCCAGCTCATACCCACAGCTCTTGGGGCTCTGCACTCCCTGCCCCACAGGTGATGAAGGGAGAAGAGGGCAACCACGGTGTCACAGCCAGCTGCTTCTCCTTGCAAGCCAAGGAAAGCATCTAAGAGGTGTTTTCAGCTCCTCTCCTTCTTCCCAAATGAGGTGATGAAGGGGAAGAGGAGTCATGAGGACCAAAAATGACAGGACAGGGAGGAAGACTTCTTTGGGTTTCCAGTGGGTTTCTGTTCTGTTCTCTCTCCTCAAGGCAAATCTTGAGCAACAGCACTTCCTCCCCCATCAGAGCCAGCCAAGGAAGAGAGCAGGGTGGTAGAAAGCTGTGGAAAGGGCCTTTCCTGAGAAGGATAAAAAGGTGTTCAATACTAAGTGATCCTCAGAGCTATTTGAATATTTTCTCTTCTCCAGTGAGCACTGGCACCATGTGGTCTTTGATCAGGCAGAAAAGGTGCCTTTCACAGAAATAACTGTGAAATGATAGGAATAGCTGAGGTCTTCACTGAGGCAATGGTGTGTGGCTTGTACATACTCAGACAGTACAGCTTTCTGGTGGCAAGGGCTGGGGATGTGGTCCTCCCTGGAAACTTTTCAGAGCCAGCCTTCCAGACGTGCTCCATCCCACAGGGGCGGGGCACTGACTTAGTGGGGTGATGCCAGGGTCTTGAGCACCTCATCAGTCCTTTGCCGCAGCGAACACCTCCATGCAGTTGTCCTGAGCTTGTGCAGCTCAGAGCTGACACTTGGAGCATCACAGAGGCCATGAAGCATCACTGAAATAAAGGCTCCCTGCTCTCCCTGCCCTTATCCTCCATCAACTGTACACTCCCTCCTGAGCTGCTTCTCCTGTGCTGCATGCTCCCAGAGGCTCATAGCTCCCTGGTGCTGGCAGATTTTGATCTGGCTCTTCCAGTTTTGTTACATTCCCATCAGAAGCACAATAATCGCAGCAGGTGCTGTAGCAGATCTGTCGCATGGGTTGGCAAACTGTGGATCCTCACATCCTGCTGGGCAGAGGCTGCATCTGTGTCTCACAGGATAGAGAAAGCCACTCTGGGTTTCACCACTGCTATGCAATTCCTTTGCATACAGCTTTCATCTTCTTTGGACCACATCCTGGTGGCTACATTTAAGCAAAACTCCGTCTGAAGCTGATGGGAGCTTTCCCTGTAGAAAGTGGGATTTTTCCATAACTTTCCACCCATTTCAAAGCAAACATTTATCCAGCCCAGGCTGAACCAGACTGGTCAGTTTAGGGAAACCCTGACTCTTCATGTCCCTCTAAAAAACATTCCTGAATACCTTCTTATCCCAGAAAAAAAGATTCTCCCTTCACCCCTGGGGGCATGGTAGCAACCTTACGAAACTAACAAAGAAGAAGAAAGGTTGTCTTTCGCTCACTCTTCTCTCTCTCTCTTTTTTTTTTTTTTTCAAATAAAGAAGGATGAACTTGTTAGCAATCATGGGGTTTCCTGGACAAGAACACAAGCACCCCAAGCCTGCCATCACTGCCCCATAGTTGCAGAACCTGTAACGTAGTTACAGATTAGGGCTGTACTGGCTGCTGGGATAGAAGGCAGGATTAGGAGGTACTGGAAGGTTTCCAGGCAATTTTCTTGGAGAAAAACCCAGCGTGACTGCAGCACTGCTCATTTGTCAGAAAAGATCAGCTCTGCAGGTGTCATCCTACAGGAATCACAGTGTAGGTCCTTCACCAAAAGGATGAAGGTAAAAATTGCCTACTTAATCAGAGTGAAACATGCATTGAAAATGGCTGGTGGTGCATTACCATGATTTCTCCATCCCAGGGAAGGACATGACATCTCAAAAATAGCTCCAGTATATGCAGGCTGCATCTGCACAATGAGGTGGTGGTTCTCCATGATGTAACCTGACAGGAATGGCTGCTGGATTTCAAGGGTGAAGTCTGAGAGATGGTGGCGAACAGAGAGAGCAAATGACTCTGTGGCAATCTGTTACCACAGGAAACATAATTCCTCCTTACCCTACCCAGCACATATAACCACCTTGCTCATTCCTGCTCAGGGTGAGAGAGGAGGCCAAGATTGCCATTTAAGGGAGGGATTTTTGTGTTCCTTTTGCTGAATCTACCAGAACATCTCATCATATTTTGCTAAGACTCACACAGACCCTATCTGCATTTTGTACAGAGGAGTTTGTTTCAACATATCAGAAGTGCTCCACAGCCTCCAGGAACCCAACAGTGCCTGAAAGACTCTCCTCCAGAGGAGCTACAGATCTCCAAAGCAGTTCCTACATGACACGCTGGCATGGCTTCTTCCCCGCCCCCCTCACAGCTCCTGATTCACTTGCTCACAAGCATATTCATGTTTTCGTGCTATTTTTACACACAACAGTCATCCTGGTTGTGTGCTGGGGTGCATGATGCACACTAACATGATCTGACATTCTTCCTCACATATGTGCATATTTGACTAGACCTTGGGTCAGTGCAGGGAAAAATCACACAGGCTGGTCTTTTGAGTGTCAAGTACGCATTCATCTATGGGGATATTCTATTAGGATAAGCTCATGTGTGTATTCACAAGCCATTATGTGATGCTCTGTTATGTCTGGATGAACAAGACATTCAAATTAACTTAAAGGAATTTATCCATATGGCACTGCAAATCCTAGTCACAGGAAGGAAACAATGCATAGAAAGATCACATCCAAATTTTTCAGTGATGACCCCTGATGCTGGGTGCCCAGCATCCAAGTTTTTCCTGTCGTGTTTGATACGTTTTTGTTTCCCTATTTTGTTTGCATTGAGGACTTTGCTATTTACTGTATTTTGAATATAAAGCTCCAATTAATGTCAGTAGAACTTCTGCTTGCAGATAAGGGAGGAATATTAAATAGATCTGCAGTGCAGAGAGAGATGATATTTTAGTTCCTTTCATGCATTTGAGTTAGAAAATAACACTGTAGTTGGTTGGTGCCTTAAACTCCCAGGGACTTCAAAGTACTCTGCTCAATATCCAGGCAGAAAACTTCCCACCACTGAAGGGACGCTTCCTGGTGTGGGGATCATTGGCTAAGCCTGACATGGGAAAGGAAAACTAGCACACTACACGTGAACTAGAATAGAAATATAGAAGGTCTTCCACACCCGGGTTAAACAGGCAGGGGTTCTCAGCGTTGGCAGCTGCAGCAGAGACAGTGCAGGGTTGAGCTGAGGGCACAGGAGCAGAGTACAACAGTCCATCTCAGGTAGAGGTTTGTAGAGATGATCAAACATTTTTTGACTTTATGGGTAATGAGCATGGAAGCATTTATCAAATGTCTTTTTTTTAGATCTCCAGTGTCCCTCACTGGATATATCAGGGAGTAATTCAGGTATTCTTCAAGTGCTGAAATTGAAATAGTATTGGACTTCTACATGACTAGAAGATGAACGTGCATTTCCAAACGCCCTTATTGTTAGCTGATGTATTAGTGCAATCTATTTGAACTGAAGACTTTGTCTGGAGCAGTTGGGATGTGCTTTTAAACAGTATCGCCTTAAGACTACCTTCACCTTGGCTTACAAAGCATTCTCTGTGTGCTTAGTTGTGGAAATCTCCACTACAATGAGTAGTCGGATCTGTTTTTGTCTTCAAACCTCATTTCAGGAAGTAATCTGGGGCTTTTCATGCCTGCTCCCACTCACAGCAGGACATTCCTACCCTCCTTTGAGAGGCAGAAAATCAGAGGAAAGCAACATTTTGGTGATAAGCATATGCTGAAAGGAACACTGCTATAAAACTTGTAACAAAGACTTTAAGAAGCCAGTATCATAGCAATTAGATTCACAGCATCTATCAAATTATAATTCCAGCAGCACTGAGGGTAAGAGAGCTTGTCACACAGAGCCAGCACCTCTTCCCACCTCTCCAAACCTTTTTTTGCTGGTGCAGTTTGATGGGTTGAAAGAGAGCTTGACGTGGCCAAAGTCACTCCTTTAGAAAGTTAAGACAAATACTTACAAGTGTGTTGCATTAGTTGCTTACAAATGTCCTACTGTCCATCTAAGCATCTGCCTTTAGTACTGTCATTGAACATGAGTCAGCCATGAAAGCTTAGGAGCCTGGGAGATGGTACATCCTGCTGGAGGGACAAGGGGCTGGGCACAGGAAAGCATCCTTGGCTGTGCCGAAGAGACGTGATGTCAACTGCAACAAGTGCGGATGCAGAAATGGCAGCATGAGAAGCACAGCTGCCCCAGTGCCGCTTAAAAGGGGTCTTCAGTGCCCTAGCTCTTCTCCCTGACACCCCAACCCCTCCAGCAGCCTGATGGGGCCTGGAGGGGGCTGCCCAGCTCTTCCTGGGGCCCAGCGGGGCAGGTAGTAGTGCAAAGAGCTGAAGGAGAGGATGACACGTCTGCTATAGCAGAGAAGGAGAAGCTGGTGAAAGCACCAGGGATTGCTGCAATGCCACAGCAGCTCCCCTGGGTCTCTGGGCTGGTGACATGCCTTCCCCTTTCGGGCTGCCTTAGCATAATTCTGCAACTGGCTGTTTCTTTGCAGCTACAAACTCAGGAGAAGTCCAAACAAACAACAGTAGAAACGAAAGAGCAAGTGCAAAGCAAATGGGAAGGGCTTAGGAGCAGTGCAAGTGCTCAGCACCTCACTCCACCAGAAAAGAGAAGGGAGCAAGAGGGGAGGAATTGAGAAAAGCATAATGAAATCACAAGGAGTTGGGACACTTCTGGACAAAACATTTTGCCCAGATGAATTAAAGAGTACATCAGCAGGTTTCTACTTCTGAGAAGTTTTTTGATTTTAGCAACATTGTCTGAATTAGGGTTTTAAACCACATTTATCAGATCCTTGAGCAGTAGGAAAATACCTTGAAAATCATGAAAGGTTTTTCTTTGTTTGGTTTTTCATTTTATTTTATTTTAATAAATGGTAGGTTCTTTCAATTTGCCTGCTGGTTTCTGAGCCTTTAGGGCCTATTTAATTTGCATATTCATGTCATCTTATGCAAAGATTCAAGCCTTTTAAAATTATCTTTTTTAATAAAAGCTCAGGTTTTCCCAGAATCAAATTCCAAGTAATGGCAAAATGCTGAATATTGTTATGGTCGTGATAAATTAGCAAGCTAAACTTAAAAAGAATTTTCTGATAAAGAGCAAGTAATTAACAGACTGATTTCAGCAATCATTTTTTATATGCTGTTGACCAAAGTGCCATTGTATGTTCTTTTTTTGTGCCCTAAGTGTGGCCTGACTATATTAATGTATGCACAGATCCCTAGTATTCTGAAATTTGGGAGTTAATCATATGCTGAAGTAGAATTACAATAATCTGGTGAACTTGTCATATGGCCTTTTCCTTTAAATTAATTTATTGATATTTCTGTTTCTTTTTAATTTAATTTGTTCTCTCCTTGAGAATCCCCATAAGAAGGTATCAGATTGGAGTATTTGTATAGGGGATATTGTGTGAACTCAGCCTGACATCTTACAGACCTCTGGGAAATCTCTTTTGATAAGCAAGTAACCGTTCTTCAATGGTTTGAATTTTTGTTTTATTTTTCAGCTGGAACTCTTTTTTCCCCACAAAGCAAAGCAAACCTTTTTGTTCAACCAAAGGGCAAGTGTCTTCCCCAATGCAGCTTTTTGAGGATGCTGAAGAAGTCAGCCAGTTCCTGAATTTTGTGATGTCTGAAAGGCAACCATGGGCACAGCTCATTGATTTCGGGAGGAATCAGAGAGCTAGGAAGGAGTAGGGGACTAATGTTGTGTGACATGATACCCACTGACCCTAATTATCAACTTCAAAGCAGCTCATGGGCAGTGGAGTTATTGCCTCCCAGCAGACAGATGCTTCTGACTTATCTCAGCCCTGGCTACAGCCCCAGTTGATGTCAGCATCATTTTTACAGACTACAAGTGAATTAAAAATAATGTCAGGGAGCAGGGACGGAAAGACAGTGGGAGAAACGCCAGTGGGGCCATCAGCATTAGTGGGAGGATGGCTAGAACTGGAGGGCAAACTGAAGCACATTGAAATCCTTTGGGTAAGGGAGGGGAAACTCCCTCCTACACTGCCTTGGGGGTGAGGAAAGGCTGGCAACACCCAAAAGAAAGGACAAACAGGAGACCGGGAGCATGACACAAATTTTTAGAGTGGTGTCTGGGGGATACCAGTGAACAGGACCAAATGTCACACTAGTAAGTAAGTATGACACCCTAAAAGAGGGCTGGCGTTAAAGGAGGCAGCTGAGTTTCACAGTCTGTTTGCAAATTGAGTGAGATGAATAAGCTTGGGCTGGTGGGCGAAAGAAGATTTAAATCATTTGTGGAAGGATGAAAGCTTTTCCTCACAAAAGTTCAGGACATAAAGGCAAAATACAGCATAGTGCTAAGAGGCACTGGGAAAAGAACTGTCCATCCAAGCTGCATGCCAACAGGGAGTCTTCAACATTGGTGAGAAGAAACTTACTCTGGTGGGTTTCCTCGTTGTTGTTTGTTTATTTGTTTAAAAAGAGGGAGATTTTTATGCACTTTGTTCTTCACTGATGTCTTCCAGTATCACAAAGGAACATACGCAGATTCTAATCCAGGGATATTGTAGATCAAAGTGGTGCCCCAGCTGCTGCATCATATCAGATACGGCTCTTGTAGTGGGGCTCTGGTTTTCTCTTTTCAGACAAATTTCCATCAATAAAAAAAACAGATCAAAAAAACCCAAAAAAATGGAGGAAAGTCCTGTTATTAAAATAAAAACTTCCTCTTTGAGCTCACATGCCAAGAGACATCCAGCAGCCAGCATGGGAGAGTGATGCCTCCCCTTACCTTTAGAGACATAGAATCAGTGCCATTTCTCCGCATTAGGTACTTGCTTTCCGTCCCTCTAGCTTTAAGAACTACCTGCGTAACTGTGTTACAGTGTCTCTACCAAGAAGCGTAACATCAAAGAGGATTTTGGGGCTCTGAGAACATGGCTGTAAGAAATAGCCTATACTTCGTGCCACTGTCAGGATGCCTCTTTGGGCCACCGAGCTGTTGGAAATATCACTACAAGCAGCAGTATTAATCAAATGATGGTGGATATCCAATAAATTGGACATTCCTGCAGCTTCCCTCTTTCAATGAAGCTAGTTTAATTCTGATGTTGCTAGGATATGTCATCTTAGAGAACATAAACCCTACAAAGCCCTCACTGACAAGAGGATTAGAAGAGTCTGCCTACCAGTGGATTATGTATATGAAAGACGAATAAAATCAGACATAAAATATTTCATTTCTGGTTAAAATTATGTAATTCTGTGGATGCAGAGATGAAATGGTCAGGGTGGCTTTGTCTGTTGCGCACCCCCAAACAATAATGGTCTGCTCTAGCTGTTCTCTCAAGACACATCTCTGCAAAAGGGCAGTAGTGGTTTAGGGAATACCACAAACTTCTCTGTCATCTGATTAAATGTAAACAAATCCAAAGTAAACATAAGTACTCACTGCTTGACCTAGGTAACCTTATTTCCCATTTATTCAGTGTAAAGATTCACATGTTTTAGAGAATGAGTCATTTCACTCTAACATGGGGTGGAAATGGTGCCATTGGAGTACCAGGCCAGAGAGGTCCAACTCCCTTTGCAGGGCACTCCACCAGCCCTTACCAATCTGGTAAGGGTGCGGCAATGCAGTAGCTGTGCTTGCTCGTGAATCCTTACTGCATCAGCAGAGCAAAGATACAGACACTCTGCATACATGTGTACACATGCACCTGTAGAGACATACACTTATGTACACACATATAAACCCCCAATAACATAGGACCTCTGTGTATATGTGTCTATATATGTGTGTATGTATATAAGCTGCTCCTACGTTGTTTTATTCATCAGATTATCAAATTTTATGATAATTTCCCCTCTAAGCATTGACGACGTCATTAGAGAAAACCTGCCTATATCCATTGGGCCTTTTACCTCTTTCTCAATACAATCTAACTGCTCAAACATTAAATTGTTACATTCCAGCAGTCAGTCTTGGACTTGACATCTGTATGTGGACCAGTGCGACTCAGGTAACCAGGATTCAGCAGGAGTTCAAGTCTGTGCTGATTTTGGCTGGGGTAGAGATAATTTTCTTCACAGTGGCTGGTATGAGGCTGTGTTTTAGATTTGTGCTGAACACAGGGTTAATAATAAAGAGATGTTTTTGTTACTGCTGAGCAGGGATTACACAGAGCCAAGGCCTTTTCTGCTTTTTGTACTGCCATGCTGGCAAGGAGGCTCAGGGTGCACGGGAGGAGACACAGTCAGGACAGGTGACCCAAGCTGACCAAGGGAGGTTCTAGACCATGCAACATCATGCTCAGTATATAAAGTGGGGGAAGAAGGAGGAAGGGGAGGACATTTGAAGTGATGGTGCTTGTCTTCCCATTACACATGATGGGGTCCTGCTCTCCTGGAGATGGCTGAACACCCGCCTGCCCAGGGGGAGCAGTGAACTTATTCCTTGCTTTGTTTTACTTTTGTATGCAGCTTTTGCTTTCCCCATTAAATTGTCTTTATCTTAACCCATGAGTTCTCCAGCTTTTACCCTTCCGATTCTCCCCTTGACCCCACTGGTGAGGGAGTGAGCAAGTGGCTGTGTGGGGCTTAGCCTGGCTGGGGTTAAACCACAACCAAGTCACTGCTCAGTGGAGTGTAAATGCATGCATACAGATATGTTCATACCAAAATTAATAGGATTAAATTAATGGATTGCCACACTGGCTGGTCAAAACCATCTTATTTAATCCATGAAAGAGTCAAATAAATGGCTTGTAAACCTAACAGGAATACTGTGCATATCCAAGTCATGTGTTTAGCCTGGGCTTAACTGTTGGAAATCAGACAGAAATCTCCCAGGACCCCATGCACACAGGCTTAGCAGCAGCAAAGAATGCAGGGGTTGGTTTGAAACCCTTGCAGAAACTGAGATACATAAAGTCACACAGACATGAAGTGGGAATGTAAGTTTTAGTT
>VYZR01023540.1:15990-27395 GCA_013400675.1 Oxylabes madagascariensis
GCACTACTCTGTTGAGAGACCAGCAAATTAAACTGCAGTAGCGTAGGAAGATATGAATGACCCTTACTGGGACTTGCTCTATTTAAGCAACTTCAGTATCATAGATAATGTTACATAATACGTTCAGTCTGGGTGATACATTGCACTGATGATTATGCCAAAACTCCAGATGTACATTTTGCAAGATTTGGATCTAAATGTTTTTTGTTGTTTGTTTACTCTGGTCGATGAATCTATAACAGTTTCTCCTTTCTCATTTAGTTTTCAGACCGTTCAAAAGACAGTACCCTCACACCCATTTCTTTTATTATAAAAGGCATGTTCACAGGTAGTGTCAAGATAGAAAAACTAGTCATAGAAACCAGGTGGGTGGATGGGCCGTCAGCCAGCCTAATCAAGCTGAGATCATAGGCANATAATTAGAGTATCATTGGAGACTATTAATTTCTGTCTGCTCTTTAGAAATCCATCCTAAGAGAATCCTCCAGTTTCAAAACTACATTTCTTATTTTAATCAGTTTAAGATGTCCAGCCCAAGCTCTCCATGAGATAAATTCCCTGATCTGAACACGACCTTCAAGAATCATCATAAAGTGTATGTCTTGTACTTTAAATGTTGCTGCTGAAAAGCTTCTTGATATTGCTTGAATTAGTAGCTGTCTATTCAATTGCCTTAAAGGGTTGCATGTTTCAAGGTGGGCTGGCCCTCTGAACAGTACTGCTTATTCCTCCCACCACTTTCCAGATAAGAGGTGGGGCAACAGTCCAGCTCAGTATATAAGTGATCTATTAAGACGGGAACAGCAAAGGCCAGAACTGCCTCGAAGGGTAGCAGAGAGCAAGGAAAGTTTGGATTATTGGACTGGGTTTTGTTTTCCTTCTCTTCTAAAGACAAAATCCTGAAAGACCTGATGAGAAAACAGAGCTGAGAGGAGTTGAAGAAGGTGTGTGAGCTTAAAGATAAATAGATGAGACATTCCCTTTCCCATGAAAAGCAGGCTTCTGCTGGCTGTTATTTTTCTTCTCAGCAGAGACTGGGAGATTCTGTCTTATGTCTAAATGTTATTTGCTGTAACTAAATCGAATCACAAGAAAGGAAGACAAGAGGAAATTACCTTCTGTTGTGGTCTGATGGATGCAATACGAAAATGTCAGATATTGCTTTTTTAAGAAATTTCAGTTGGGAAAAGGTTGTGGGGAATGTTTTCTTTCAAACAACACACGAAGGAGGTAGACTCAAGCACACTTTAGGGTAGTAGGAGGGCTGTTTATGAAGGCTGGTAGACAGGTGGCATGACTATTATGAGTCAATGTAGGCAAATAAACTGGATTGCTCAAGAAGAAACCAAAGATTTTATCAGGTAAATAATGTAAATTTGGCTATTTGGTAAAAAATATAAAAAAAAACCAAAAATGGGTTATTGGAGTGTTTTTTGTGTGGAACAAGGGATGTGTCTTTTTTTGGTTCTTTGCCACACCAGATTGAATCGAGTTCTCACATACCACTTGGCCTCATTTTTCTGCTCATGAAACCTCCTAGTAAACCTTGCCCTACACTCTAATTGCCAAGCCGCAACTAAAGCAATATGATTTCTTAGCAGGACTAGTAAATCACATTGAATTGTGGTTGAATTGTGAATATTTTAGCTTCCTAAACATTGTCATTTGTTTCAAGCTCAAGAAGCTTTTGTGACACAATATAATAATCAGTGCGTTTGTGTGCGTTTGTGTACATTTGGGGTTTGTTTTTCTGAATGGTTACCTTGATCCTGATTGAATGTCCATGAAAGTTAATGGAAAGCTGTTTTTCCTTCTATGACTCTTTTTTTTTCCATTCTTTCTGCTGCTCACTAAAAAAATATTCATTTAAAAAAGAATTTTCCCCACTGGCTTGTCAGGAGAGATTAGTGTCTCAAATAATATTGTTTTGGCTAAATGTCTTGCTTTCTTTTGATTAGATTATAATTTTTGTTATGCTTAAAATCTTACATCCTAATACTTAGAATTGTGTCAAAAATTTTATCTGTTCTCTGGCACTAGCACCAAAGTCAGCAATTCTCATGGCAGCAAATCAATTGCTGAGAGGAGTAACAGGTTCACCCTAAAAGATTTTTAAGAATACTGGACTGATTTTTTAACTACTAATAGTTAAAGAAAACATCTCTTCTTTGCCTTCCTTTCCCCAAGTAATAATTTTTGCTCTAAGGGTGTTTTAGTTTCACTGTGTTTTCTTAGGGTTTGGATTGTGCAGACATGTAATCCTCACGTGCTGGTCCCTCACTGGAACTTTCTTTGTAACATATGCCTCTTTTTACTGACATTTATTATAATCTTGAAACCACACTTCGAATTATTTCAAAATTGCTAATTATTCAAAATGGTGACTGCAAGGCCCTGCTCATTTAGAGAGCCATGTTCACATGGTTAATTTGGACAGCCTCATACTAGCTCTGTCCAGGACCAAAATCAATTCTCACCCTAGTCTTGACTGCTGCTACTTGCAGGCCTTGCCCATGCTGTTATCTCCTACTCAGAGTGGACTTTTCATAGAATGAGGGTGATGCTTGCAGAGTCAAGATGTGAAACTGGAAAAGGGTCAGGGTGTTGTTTTTGCCTTACGCCAAGTTGTAAATAACACAGACTTGTTGCAACCTAAACTTCTGTAACTAGTCAGTGTAAGTATTTTGGGTCGATTAGAGGGAATTGGCAATTATGCACCAATATTTGCACTTCCAGCTCAACAGTTCAGGGACTGATACCACTTTGCTTTAGTTCTGCACATCATTAGCAGTCCAAGTGAATAGAAACCTGAGCATAAATAACTGTGAATGGATAAAGTCAAGTAGAAAGACACAAATACCACCATTTATAGAGCTGCAGAGCATGAGAGCTAGAGTTACCTACAGTGAGCATGTGCTAAAAAAATTGTTAAAGCTGGTAAGAACTTCAATAGATAGACAATTGTAGTTCTCTCCTAACTTTAAACTGTGGGTAAAAGCAGAAATGCTTTCATTCAGATTGTTATAGACCACTGTCTTGGTTAGAAAAGACAGGTATTTGCTAGGGAGGGCAGGACCTCCCTTTGGAATGGAGAATGCAAACCCCCTCTTCCCGAATTATTAAAACTTGGATATTAAGTCGGCTCTCAGGCAAAGATACGGGGATAGGAATAACAGCTCTTTACTAGTATGTACAACAAGGCAAACAAACAACAACAACTACAGCATTAATGATGAACAGAACCAGGAACCTCGAGGGGCTTTGTTTCACAAAGCCCGGGGCGGTCTGGTCTCAGTGCAGGACTCCGAGGGTACCAAGCTGGAACGGTGGAAGATCCCGGGCTGGTGGGTGGGATGTACCAGAAGCTCCACGGTGTAACTGGAANTATGTAGTGATGCTATCTTGCCATGATGCAGTGTCATGGGGAGCATTCAAGGATTTCTTATACAGCAAGGAAAATAAGCATTAACAGCCTTTAACATCTTTGATTCGTGGAAGTACAATTGCTATAAGGGGTCCTCAAAGAGGAGGGTTTGCCTTGTACCAATGATTTCTCAGTTTTATTGACCATTAAAATCATTTTATGTCTTGAAACCTCTGAATCCATTACAGGAAAAATTAACTTTTCTTTTCTCTGTGTGTTGTGTGCTTGATGTGCACATCTTCCCTGTCCTTGTCCCTGAGAAAAAAATTCACTGTAACTGTTGCAGGTGGTAGAATTTCCTTGCTAGCAAAATGATGCTGAGTTAAGAAACAGTCACTGAACTGGAATGTTAGATGTCTAATTTCTGAATAGGTGTTACCAAAACATAGCTTAAAATATTGTTACATCTAGGAGTCTGAATACCACTGCAGGCATACTTTTTCCTCCATCCTAGAAAAACATTTACCAAAAGATGAAACAGAGTACACAGTACCAAGTAGACTTGGTGGTTCTGAAAGAAAAATGAGGTGGGCAGTAGGCTTGACATCTCTGAGTTTACAGATCATCTTTGTCAGAAAAATGAGCCACAATGACACATATAGATTGTCCAATTGGTGAAGCAGGCAATTGGAGCAGTTGCCCAGACAAGAAACTATTTCGTGGTGCTGATCAGGTATCATGACATCAAGCCAGATGATTGAAGGAGCTGCACCTGACTCCACTGATTAAACTCAGGCGTGTCCAGAGGGGATTGATTGACATATTGCCCAGTAGTCTGATGCAGTGAGAGAAAAGGGCGAGGCTGCTCTGTAAGGCCTTGTAGCAGCCCAGTAACATATAAGAATAAGGTGTACAAAATTGCCTGAAATGTGCTAGTCCCAAATTGAAGTGGGCCTTATTTGTCAGGAGAAACCAGTAACTGTCACAGGCTATTTCTGCTCTAGGACCAAAATAAGGTGGTATTTGAGGTGCTGCATGCGCAATACATTTAATTTGCATACACAGCTTTATCATCTCTCTTGAGGTCTTCTGGGCTCTGCTAGTGACTGTTGTGCTGTTTCCTTTGCTTGTCACTTGGTTTCTTCATAAGCTGAACTATTTGACTCCTTCCTTGAGAGGAAAGTGCAGAATTTGTGCAAACCATGTGTTTTACCTTGTCCTTACCTTCTTTGTCTGCAGTATTGATTAGGTAATAAATCAGTGCATTAAGTTGAGTTGTTCTTTAGCCATCATCTCAAACTTTGCATCACGTCGTCCTCTTAAAATAAGGAAAGAACATCCCTAGACAAAGGTGGCACTTGCTAAATGATACTGCTGGTCTAATGGGACCAAGTGAGATAAGCTACTCTTAATATAAATGTGGATTCCTGCCTTCTCATTTCTTGCTGTTCTGAACTTTGTCTAAAGCAATGTGCTTAAAAATGTTTGAATTGTATCCCAGAAAGCTCCTGTAAAGCCTGAAATAATAAGGTGCAATGTGTATGTGTAACAATACCCATACACATAATACAGTTCAGCAATAACATGGGAGGGGTTCAACATGAATTCTCTGCCTCATGGAGTGATCTGTGCCTTTCTCTACTTTTTTACCCTTTGATATGTATATAAGGTGCCTGAAATGTCGTTTTGTTTTCCTTCCTTCCTTTTATATTTTGTTTGAAAACTGGAGGTACCTGGGCTTACAGCAGTAGGCACAAAATAGCAGTTAATTTGTATTCTGCAAGGGTTGGAAGAAATATAATCTTGTAATTAATAATTAGCTATAAGACATTTGCAAAACTATATTCACATTGATGGAATAATTTTTACTTTAACTCTTCACACTGCTTTTACTTTGAATTCCCCTGCTTTGATCTGCGCTTTGGATCTCATACTCGGTTTTCCCATGAACCACTGGGCAGTTTAGGGCCCCAAATAAAGCTGTGCTCTCCTCTTTGTAGCAGGATTTGCAAAAGCCTGTATTCAAGAGCTGGTTAAGAAAGCACATCTTACTCCACATTCCAGTGGTCTGGTCATATATGTTGGTTCTCAGACTTCAGCAGTGTTTTAGTAAATTCTTAAGAGCATAAGCACACACTCCAATGTATCATATAAAATTGTGTTTTTTCTATCAGTGGGAATTCCTTTGTTTATTAGACCTGTGTGTTGTTTAGCTTCTTTCTTTTTGCTTCGATTTTGTTTGTTGTGGTTTTTTTGCGTTTTACTGATCAGTGAGTCCCAAGAACACTTGTAGCTGTACCTGCATAAAAATTTGGTAACCCTGCATCCTATGCTACAGATAAAGTGTTCATAAATATACTTAGAAAAATATGGTGTATAGGCAAGGCTTGTATTTTACTTCTAAAGACAAGTAGAGAGAAGTAGATTTTTAAGTGTTTCCTCAGAATCTTATTGCTCTGAACTCATTTGTATCACCTTATACAGCCAGCTGAAACAACCATATTACCTGCCAGGTGGTCTATGTTTTTCCTCCATCCAGGGCTTGTGTGTACATGGTAAAACAGGAAATCGTCTTTTGCTTGAATAACTTTCTTGTAATTACAATGCAAAAAAGAAATTGTAGGGTGACTTATTTTGTTTTTCAATTAACCAAGAGGCTTAACATCCTGCTTTGTATTTTGCAGCATGCTTTCTATTATACCTGCCAGATGGGTTCAGATGTCTGTAGGGAGCTTTGGGGAAACTAAAACACTTGGCAAGGTGGAGACATCCAGGGAACAATGTAATGAACTCCTATCTACTATATTTATTTATACCTGTGAGGTTTTTTCCAGAATTTTCTCTTGTTTTTTGATATTCAAGCACTCAAGAATTTCCATTGTATTTTTCAGAAAGCACTCTGAGTCAAGTTCTGTTAATGCTGCTGCGTAAATCCTGTATTTCAATTGATTAACAGTTTACAGCCTTCTTACCTTCAAGCAGTTGCTAAAATTAGTAATACCACATGAAGACTCTGTCTGTAAGCTAGGACATATGTGTTTGAAATAAAAGATTAAGTTATTCACTTGGAGATAAAGTTTATGCAAGCTATTCTGGTTTTGTTGAGAGTACATTCTCAAGAAGATGAGATTGCTGTAGTCTGTAGTTAATGAATGTGTGGTGCTTTGAGATCTATCAAGGAAAAATAGCTATAACAACTTCTCAATATTACATTTGTTGACAATTAGAAAATCCAGCATCTTAGAATTAGTCTGGATGATTTCATTAGCTGTAATCTTGATGTGGAATGTTATGAACAAGAGCTCCAATCTGAACGTTTTCAGAGTTCCTACTATAGAAATTATTAAGAAAAGTGTATCTGTTTTGTAATGACACCTAAAATGCATTTTTCCTTCGTCATTTTGCAGGCGTCAAGATGAAACACTTCTATCTTCAAAATTATGCAAAAATCTTCTGATATCTGCTGTTTCTCTAGTTTTTTCCTCCTTCTGATATCTGCTGCTTCTCTTGTTTTTTCCTCCTTTCTCTTCCCATCACTGAATATACTAAAAATTAAGATAATT
Source organism: Oxylabes madagascariensis (assembly GCA_013400675.1). NCBI lineage: Eukaryota > Metazoa > Chordata > Aves > Passeriformes > Timaliidae > Oxylabes > Oxylabes madagascariensis. The sequence goes on from VYZR01023540.1 coordinate 22,918, forward strand.
TTAAAAAAACCTCAAAAACAAACAGTTATAGCTGCATACTGTCTGAAACAGTAAAAATTTTGAAAATGTTTAAGAAAGTAATAAAAATTATGTCATGGTTGGTAGTCAGAAGAGAGAATGGTTTGTATATCATAATGCAGTTCTTTTTCTCCACTGCAGTTCCTGGTCACATTTCATCTTTGGAGAATTTTTTTCTCTTCAGTAACTTCTAACATTTTCTAGTATGTTTAGTCCTATATTGGTAGGAGGAAATTCCTATTTCTCTAGAACACAATTTAGCTTTTTCAAACACTTGCCAATTCTTCTTTGAGTCAAATATCCGGTGGCCGCATGGCTTATGATTATTTTAGCTAGTAATGCATTTTAAAGATTCTGAACTTCCAGGAAAGAACTCCAGTTTAATGTAATGCCCATCAGGTCTATGTAGCTATAGAAAAAGAAAAAAAAGATAACTCACTTTGGCATATGAAAGTATGCAAATAGTGTTCCTCAAGTTTCCAATGTTTTCTTGGCTGCGTCAATTCATATATCCCAAGGTCAGTATCTTCACTGTTTCTCATTATGGATGAATATGACAAATTAATATGTCTTCCTTGTCTTACCTTTAGACATTCTGATTTTTCATTATGTTTATTTCACAGTTCCATCAGAAGGTGTCAGGCACAGATGAACCAAAGTAGAGACACAAGAGAATGACAATGGGAACATGTTTCTTACTGTCCTCCTGGGATTGAAAACACTGGTTGTGGAAGAGAAGAGATTTCATCCTCTTGCGAAACTCACTTTAAAATTCTTAATAGAATTATCTCTGAGATTTCATTAGTCTAATTCAAGGTAGTTTTGGGGTTTTTTTCTTCTAATAGCTTTTGAAAATAGTGGAAGGCAATGACTGTCTCTGGTACTTTGTATAGTTTATATCATTGGGCTACATACCATAGTTTCCAGCTCTGTATATGCTGAAGTGTTTAGAGCTCTGAATGACATAAATATTTAATTAGGAAACAAAAGACACACTGACGCCCCATGCATATTTATGGAATTTTTCATCCTGTGAACTCATCTCAGAAGACTTTGAAGAACAAAGCCAGACTTTGGTATTGTGACAACAAACTGTAATGTAGTTTATAAAACAGAGGGTAATTTTTGCTAGTTCAAAGCCTCTATTAAACAAGTGTGCCTCTTAAGTTTCAAAGTAGAGTAGGAAATGCTCTTCTCCTTTCTCTACAGGTAGACTGAGTTAAAATGGTGAAGATGAAAACAGACCTGTTCTAATCAAACCAGAGGAAACATATTACAAATTTTCTGTTCTATCATTCATCATTCTTGTCAATTCAGATTTAATGTAGCCCAAATATCCTAAACCTTTAATTTAAATAATAAAATAATTAATAGATAAAAGGCACTACTTTTTATTGGCCTTTGAGTTTCAAGAGAGAAGATAAAACATGTAGTCCAGGTTTTTCCTATGCAGTTTGTAGAAACCCCTTTTGTTCTAAGAGTCAAGCTTTTTGCAAACCATATATACCTGTAAGCTGGATCACTGTGGATGATTTGGAAATAAGGATCTCCCCAGCCGTTTTGTTGCAGAGTAGAAGAGGGAAAGGGTGTTGAAGAACCTTTTCCTTCTCTGATATGGATTAGATATCTGTAGACATACTGAAGATGAGCAGTTGAAGTTGCAGTATGACATCCATTAGGAATTTTCAAAATTAATCTGCATCATTAGGTAGCTAAATACCTTTTTAAAAAGTGTAAGTTCTCCATTTCTTAAATGGTTTTGATTTCTCTACAGTAAGAGAGTCATTCTTCAGGGCTGAAATAAGAAGCTTAAAGTGCCATAACACCAGTTTTCATTATGTACCAGAATGACCAGCGCCTAACCCTGTGGAACACTGTACTTTGTCAGTGGAACTTCAGCCTATCATAAAGTCATTCTCCCTTGCAATTCAGCAAGACAGGTAACTGTTGTCCCAGAGACTTGTGCCATGCAAGCCACTGTTAATGCCTGTTTAGCCTACTGTCCTGAAGGACATTCCAGTGGAAGCATGCAGCCATTTTGTGCACTTGGCTCTTGGGAACTGTAGGTACTTTCACCAAGGACAAATTTCATTTCTGTTTAAACCGGATACTTGAAATACCAGCATGGATTTCTTTTGCTCTCTCTTTAACTCTACCCTCTGTGGGATTTACTGAATGGTTGCATTGGGTCACTGGAATTTTGCCTTTTCTCCCAGGGCATCTGTGACATCCATAGTAAATGCTGGCTTAGAAGCTTTGTAATTTCCCTCATTTCCACCATTCCACAGACTGGATACAGCATGGCAAATTATTTACAGGTGGGAATAAGCATGAAACTGGGAACTTTAGGAAGCCCAAGGGATTTACATAAATATATGCCGTGACTCTGTTGTGTAACACATTAACAACTCAGTTGTCCGATGTTACCGATAAGCAAGGCTTTATAAAAGAGAGGCCTTGTAAAATGATGTCTCAGGCCTGTTACTTCAGCTAAGTAAGAAAAGGACTGTGGGAAAGAGACTCAGCTGAATTAGGGGTAGGAAAACATTACATAACCATCACCTGTTCACATCATGATGTATGGTGGCTGGTTGAATTATGCTTGTTATGATTTAAAAATATGTAACTGATAATGGGCTAATGGCTTAAAAAGGCCAGGTGTTTGGAATAAAGGGGGTCTCCTTTGCACCTGCTTGGGAACCCTGCGTCACTTTGGACCCTCACCTCACAGCCCTGTAATGCTCCAGTACTCTAAAATCTCATTAGTACTCAGTAAGGGCATTCAGGCTTCCACACAATTGTAAAGCTGGAAGACAAAGCATATTTGTTTGAAAAGAAGGGACAAATATACCTTTGCAGTTACACAGGTGATCAGTCTCTTCTTTCCTATTAGAGTACATTTTCCTAGAATATGTCTAGGAAAACCGTCCCTGAGGCAAAGATTCAGCTAGACCTTTCGCAATGCTCAGAAGATGATCCTTCGGGAGGTATGGTTAATGAGTGGAAACATATCATGCTGTTTCTCTCAAAGACTGTCTTAGCTTTCAAATAATCTGGGGCGCTGCCAGAAAGCTGTTTGGTTTTTTAGTGAAGATAGTATCCTTTTAATCGCCTCAGATTGGTTCCAGTTTCATGAACCTCTTCAATCAAGCCTTGAGACTGTGCCAGCTTTCAGCACCTACAATGATGCAGCAAGAAATTTCATTCATGTGATCTGAGGAATTAATTTTTTCTTTGTCTTCTGCCTGACACCTGTTCATGTTAGTCAATGTCTCTGCTTCTGGCAACACTTGATGATCACTCACATTGTCTCTTCCAGTCCATCTCATTTGGCCAGAAGAGCTTTTTGGCAGTCTGTTCCCGGCCTACCTTTGCCCATGTCCCTGCAGTGACCTCCAGGTTGAGAATTTCAGCCTCAGAAAAATGGTAACCACTACTCACTCTCTCACAATACTTTTTATCAGGCAGAATGTTCATCATAAATGTACATGGGGTGTAGATGCTTAAGAGCGTTAATTAGGAAAGGTGGCTTGGGACCCCTAATTCATAATCATCTTCTTAAATTTTCATATCATCCACTCCGTGTTTGTCATCTAATGTCACATAATGTGTGACGGAATGTCACTTTGAGTGATCATCACTGTGCAAAACAAGACTCTATCCTTCATTGTTCATATTTCACAAACTGAATCATACGTCTCCCACGGTTTTCAGCATAGCCTTACTCTTTGGACTGTTTTGGTTACGAAGCTGGGTCCATATAGTATTTGATCAGAGTGACTGCTGTCTTATGATTTATGACTGGAAGGAGGGAAATGCACCAAATAAAGAGAGAATTCAGAAGAAATACCTCGAACAGGGGGAGAGGGGCATGTTGATTCCTTGTCCCTTTATAGATGAGCCCTGTCTCCCATGCAGCAACTGCAGGTTAGCTTCTTTATCAAAGGGACAGCATCATCCAATATCATTGCATTAGGAAAGAAATAGGGTACCTTTCTGACTGTCTCCTATGGTTTATGGTCCTGCTGTGTCCTAGAGTTGGAGTGTGCAGAGAAACTCCTTTGGTAATGAATTTTGCAATTAGCCAATTGTCTTTCTAGAGACCTCCTGTTCCTTTACAAATCTTACTTTTAAGGGAAATAATTTGGCAGCAAAGAGGAGGGGGAAAAGGGTGAGGAGGGACAAAGAGTCACATTATTGCATGGCCAAACATTAATAATTTGGTAGCTGTAGATACTTATTTTTTCCAGTTAATTTTCTTTCTGACACTATTCTGACAGAACATTTTCATTTATATTGCAGTATAGCCTAAGACAGAGATCTCCATGGACTTGCGAGCATGCTGCTAGGAACAGAGGGCTGATACCCTGCTAATGGGTTGTGTGTCAAGAAGAGGATCTTCTTAGTAGTATTGTGTTAAAATCTTTATATGCTTGTGGGAGGGTGTTGTGGTTTCACGT
>VYZR01023542.1:4016-17148 GCA_013400675.1 Oxylabes madagascariensis
TTCTTTCAAGATAAGGCTAGAAAGAAAAAAAAAATCCTGGGAAGTGCAGAGCTGAGACATGAACTAAACCAAAGGAAACAGATTGTATATCTTTGTGAAAACTACTTTCTTGATATTACTTGTGTATAAAGGGTTGACAAATTGCCAATCTCTATTTTTCTTGGCCTTGATGCTAGACTGAGGGAAAGAGCGTCTGGCTACAGCGAAAAGGACTGCTTCTGGCATATTCTGCTTTATTATTCCCCTCAGATATTCCTTCTGGTTTGGGTTCTTTTTAATTCTCAAATAATTATTTTTATGGCACCAGTTGTTATAAAGTCTTATCCTCACATTTACAAGTGGAATGATACTCTTGAGGCAGTTTCTTCATGTGTCCATTACCCAGGAGGAAAAAATTGCATTGATAGAGAATGGTAGAAATTTCATCAAAATTGATAATTTTCAAGCAATGGTTATATAACATCCTGTAACAAATTAAAGATTAAATAGACCTAGACAAAATGCAAGGTAACCATAATAATGCAAATAGAAGGTAGTTTAGGTTCCATTTTATAGCTTAATGATATCATTAGAGAGAGGAATGAAAACCATAACAATAAGACACCACATTAAAAAAAAAAAGTAGCAGAAGAAAAACTAATTAGAAACAGTATGGAAAAGGAAAGAATTGTACAGCATAGAGATGTTTATAATATAAGAGGGGAGAATTAAAAAAAGCCCACAAAATGGGACTATGACAGAGTTAAGCTCACCTGATTTTTAGAATTAGTGGATGTATTTTTAAAAAAACCCAGAATTTTGAGAAGATAAACATCTATTTTGGAGAAAGCTGAACAAAAAACAACCAACCAAACAACACAGGGTAGAGGAATGATCTGGTCTCTTTGTCAGAAGAAAAACAAATCAAAAACACCGGAAATGTTTTTGGCATGTGATGGAATCAGCAGAACATACCCATATGTGAGGGTGTATAAATAACAGCAATGGATCTGTTACAGCTTGTATATAATGGAAGTAAATGCAACATCTTTCCCTTAAAATGGCTCAAAATCAGAGAAAGCACTAAGACTGAAAATAACAGCTTGCTTCTGTAGTTTGCAAAAAATCCAGCTGAGATCAAGACAAAATCAAAGACTGAATAGCAACTAGAGTTCTGACAGCAGTAATGAGTCTAGAAAGGCATGTGGATTAGTTTTCTTTTATTTTTTGCCACCTAAAGCTTCCATCAGGGCCAGTTCAAAGCTCTAAAAACAGCAGGCTCCTCTAAGTATTAGAGTTCAGGTTGAAACTGTTAGTATCAGAACACACTGGAGTTTTCAGAATGTAAAAGCTGTAAATTGTCAGAGTACCTCTACTCTGTTTTGATAAATGACAATTTTATGGTATTTCTTCATGCATTTATATTTCTGATATATACTTCCCCTAGATGTCTTTCTTTTCCTGATCATTCTTCATATATAGCTAGCACAGAGAGAGAGAACTCTTACAAAGACTAAATTTAAATAGATTTTACACACACTCAGATATATATGGCAATGTTTCCTCTTTCTGGATTATTCATATGTGGACAATTTTCCAAAAGACCTGAACAGTGGTTCAATGTTGAATTTCCTCCCTCTCCAAAATTCAATCCTTGACGGCTCTCTATCATTTCAAACTCCATGAAGATAAAACTAAGCTATTCATTTTGATATATGTCTGTCTTGCAGTGAATTGTCCATTTTTCTTTATAAATATCCCTTCCAGCCAGAAGACAGAATAATTTATTCTGTCAATTCAGAAAACCATAAGAACATTGTGCCTTAATAGAGAGATTGTTTTTCCCTCTCGTGCTTTCTCCTCTTTGTACACACAGTCAGACCCTGTCCAGAAATGTAGTCTCAGATATAGTTATGTTTTATGTAGGAAATAAAATTATTTTTCTAGCCTCAGGCAAGTATTTTAAAATATTTTTTAAGATGCAATACTACTAACAAAGCCAAAAAAATTGTTCTGTTTACTGGCTGACTATTAGGAATCTACACTTGTATTCATTGCACCAAATCTTTCACGCTGCCAGAAAATAAAACATAACAAGGTGATGTGATTTACAAATTGAACATTATCTGCATCTCCAAGTTGGTATAGCATGTTGGATGTATTGGACACATTATGACAAAAACTTCCTAATTACTATTGACATCAGTCAGGCTGTCAAATACCTTTTAAAAATTCCTAGGATTCAGGTTTTTTTAACATCAGTTTGCAAGGGAATGTTTGCCTGACCAAAAGATATCACAGGACTGTAAATGACAGCTTTGAAAGGGACATCTTGGATAACCTAATCCAAACACCTGCTTCAAGCAATGATGATTTTATATTACTCTCCTCTTAAGTGTATTTAACATTCCCTTAAAGACACCTAATTAATTATTTTGCCTGTACTCTNTAGCCTGGGTATATAGACATTTTGCCTGTACTCTGGTGACAAATTGTCATACTGTCTGATCAACCTTAGTGTTAGAAGAAAATGTCTATATACCCAGGCTAAATTAATCTTTTTTCCAAGTACAGCACTGGCTTTTACTTCTGTCTACTACAAGTTTCTGCATTTTTGTCTTTCCTGGTTTCACACATCATGATGGATCAATCTTTTAATTTCTCTGGTTTTATACTAAAAAAACTCGTCATGATTCTCACATTATCATTTCATGAACGTATTGTTCTATATTCTATAACCCTCTATGTTATTCTATACTACAAGAACAGGCACCCCACTACAACTATATAAAATGACAGTGATATTCTTCCAGATCTTTGAAAAATGCCTCTGCTTATATTTCTTTGAATACACGTGTGTTCTTTTTTTGTAACAACTTAGGATAAGCTTTCATTTTTGTTTGCATTAGTGACAAAATCATGGGGTTTTTTAATATATTTTATTTCATGCCTATGCTCCTCCAGTTTCTCATCTTTTGTTCTGTGAATAGTAGGGTGGAAAAACTACTAGAAAAAGAGGTTTTTGCTGTTGTCTTGCTTTGTTTTTTATGTAGTATTTTCTTGACCTTGTATTTTAATTGCCAAGTTCACGCAAGTGACAGAGTAAAGACTTTGAATGTAGAATCTTACTGAATATTTCAAATATGTACATTTAGGTCTATTTCCTTAAAATATCAAAGCAGAGCTAGACTATGATCTCAGGGATGGTGAAAATCTCTGACATCCCTAACACAGAGAAAGGGGAAAATCACATCTATTCTTTTATCAAGTTTGCTACAAACAGTAGAAAGCTGCTCTAGTGATGGAAGTTTTGCCTCAGTCTTCAGAGCAGCCAAGATTTCATATAATGTACTTTCCAAAACAGCTGGCAGAATTCTCTGTGCTATAGTAATTGGGTGATAGATAGCACTGAGCTACTGCTTTGACAACAGTTAGAGAGGGAGGCTGTGAGGGTTTTCAGTACTAAGCAAGGGAACGAGTTCAGCTTTAACTCCTGTAAATTATTGCTGTATATTTTTGCTACACATTTTGGCTACCATTCCAATGGGGAAAATTTACCGTGCTAAAAAAATACATTTTGGCAATGTCTAGCTCACTGGTGATAGCTGCAACTTCTGTGTGCAGTGAAATCTATTCTGAGAAGAAAAGCTTTCTAGTTTATGTGCCCTGATACTGCCAGAACTGGACGAGGTGCCTGTCTCCCCACTGACGTCTGCAGGCATTCACCTGTTGTCTTTTGTGAGCACAGAAACATTTTTGAAAAGGGTATGGTGACAGCAGAAGTAATTTCATGTTTTTCTTGTCAGTCACCTGCCAGCACAGCGCACTGAGTCCGCTCACTGAGGAGCCAGAGGCAGCACAAGTCAAGCTGGCATGGGGGGACAAAAGCCACTGGGCATCTGGGACATGGCAAGGGTGAGAGGGAAAGGAAAGAGAGGATGTTCTGCTCAAACCCAACAAGTTTGTAGGCTGCTTTAGCCCATCTAGTGCCAGCACACCTAAGGATAGGACAGCCTTACAGAAAGAGTGAAAAATAGTTCCTTAGGGCTCCAGCTGCATCTGATGGACAGCACTAGTCACTGAGTACAAACTTGTAAAACCAGGTAACAGAGCCTAAAAGTTTATGCCTGTGTATATTCATGGTTGATGAGATCACTTCAAGGGATGAAAGATAAACATCACCGCCCTGTAATTGATATTTTTCCCTTACTCTTTGCAATATGCATAAGGGTAGTCCAAATTAATCAGTTATTTCACTCCATCATGTGAGGTCTCATTCGGTTTATGGTTTCTTTGTGACACTGCTGATAGCCTCAGATTCCAGCTTCCAGAGTTTTCAGGGACTCTCAGGAGCTGTATTACCAATTATTTGCTTTGTGTTTCTTGTCACTGATGCAGATTCTCCAGCCTCAGATTCTTGCAACAATGAAATAAAAATGTGATTGCATTTCTCTCCAGTCAAAAAGCATTAGAGTACTTTGGAAGTACGAGAATTCCTAGCCAGGACATAACTTCAAGGATTTTTTGTTGCTTCTGCATTTTCAGACTTTGCAAAGTTGCTTGTATGTTGCTGACTGAAGGATGAAGAACTCTGTTTCTATGCTCAATGTACAAAAGGAAATTCTTGCCAAGTAAAATTCTCACTCAGTCTGCCTTTTCCAATATCTCAGTCCTTGAACATTTCTTATTCCTGTCTAAGAATGAAGGATAGTTGCGTGCCGTTTTCTTGGAACAGATGAAGTATTGTATTACTTTCTGGACAAGGATCCTTAAAGACTTTTTTCTGGATTCAGTTCTTGCTGTCCATTTCTTGGATGATCTGATGCCCCTGATTCCTAAAATAAGTTCCAATGGAAATCTCCCAAGATTTCCATTAAACTCTCTGTTTCTCAGTAATCACAGTTAGGAGATCACTAGACCAGTGCTTCTTCTCAATGTGTACTCACCACTCAAGTATTTTTAGGTGAAGAATGGATGATCTCCATCCAGTGGATGATCACCTAGACATCTCTTAGATGAGATTCTTTCCTTTCCAATTTCTAATAGAAAGATCAAAAAAGGTAAAAAAAAAAAAAAAAAATATTTTAAATCCTGAGCAGAAATCACTAAGATTTGAAACAGAACACAGTTACAGTAATTTTCAAGAAGCATTGTGAATATTATGCAGATTTGGATCAGAGTGCTTTTGGCAGTAAATCAGCTAAGTAAAAATGATTTTCAGCTTGGTTTACTCAGGTGGAAGGAGGGGAGAGAAGAGAATTAGCCTGGATTTACAGAATGCTGGGTTTCTGTTTTGAAATTATTTTTGGATTAGTATCTGGGCAGATTCTGTTCCAACAGATAGACTCTACTCCAAAAGAAAAGGATTATGACCTCTTAGAAATAAAATTAGCAAGTCTTGTTTAGGTAACAGTTGAAGAAAGTAGAAGAGACGGGAAAAATGAGACTTTTTTCTATTTCCAGCACTCTAAAAGGCATCTCTGAGACACGGGAGAGTAAGTAGAGTTGTTCTAAAAAGTAGGTAGTTTTTGCTTAACAGTGTATCTGCAAAAAAAAGCCTGAAAAGCAAGGAGAGTACAAAAATTGAAGTTTGCAATGGCCATTATAACACTGTACATAGCATTTTGAGAACCAGATTGTCCTAAGGATTTTTGGTAAGATGTCAGTTTGGAACAATACAGCAGGTATTCAGTAGTTATTTCAGAAAATAGAAGAAATGTGTCATCTTATGTCAGAGCCTCTACTTACAATGCAAATTAGAAAAGATAATTTGACATTGATGAGTGTATGAGTAAAACCTATGAATTCTACAGATTCTTCACTCTTAAGGTCTGAAGAAAGAAGAACACAAGGAAAAATTTCTAGGATAGAAAGCAGTAAGATTAAGGCCTTCCTTTAGCAGTTGGTCGTGGTAATACTGGAATATCACAGAAATCACAGAATGCTTGGAACCCTTTTAACTATCTAGCTTATCTCTTAGTCCAAAAATGCAAAAAAGGTCTAAGTAGCGGGGCTTCTACATCAGCAAGTAGAGAACTTACCACCTCAGGGAAGAATAAGCAACCTTGGGCCTATGACAACCTGAGTGTGAACAAATAACTAAGAATAAAAGCAAAGTCAACAGACAAAGAGCTGTTAATATTTACCCTACACAAGCAGAGCCTCACAGAAGGGCAGAGTAAAGGATTAAGCAGTCATCATTAGCACTCCACATTCTCTAGGGTGCCATTGACAATACCCCAGCAAGGCTTGGTCTGGTGAGCTACAGCAAAAGCTGTGAGGCAAAGTAATCTTCTCAAAACAGTAAGTAATGTTTCAGTAAAAGGAAAGCAAGACAAGCAGAAAAGGCACGGATGCAATTTGTGCCTATGGAGTCACACAGGCATAGTTTATCTCAGACACCAAAGCTTCTGGAGGGCCTTGAAGAAGTAGTGTCTGCTTTTCACACCTCACTCCCTGAGTGGTCTCTCTTAACTCAACTCTCATTTTCTACTCTTCCTTTGTCTGTCCTTCACTTCCTCCATTCTTGGTTAAAACTAAAAGGCAACACTGCTAGCAACAAACTTTTATGACCTACATGACTGTGACGTGACTGTCTTGAAATACCAGTACATGGACAATCTGAAGCTAATGAGCTAATGCTTTCCAGAGTGCATTTTCAAGCAGGTAATCTTGAATAAGCCCATTGTGGTTTTATCACCATAGTATAAGGATCGCTAGTTGCTTCACATAAAAGCTGGCAAAGCAGTAAAGGAGGTCTGGTGGAAGTAAGCACTGCATCAGCAGGCAAAAAGGAGTCCCTCAGGAATCTTAAAAACCAGGCAGAACTTCTTTAAAAGAAAACAATGAACTAGAAGGAACACAAAGAATAAGAAATAGCCAGTCTACTTCCTTAAGGGACAGCGCAAAGGAAGAATAAAGAGATATAAAAGAGAAATGTAGAGTCACAGAATAAAATGCAGAATTTAAATTGTCTCGTGGTAAAAGTAATGCTTTTTCTTGATTTGTTCCGTGACTGCTAAAGGTACACCTTGGGGCGTTTTGGTGGGGTCTTTTTTGAATCCTCAAGCCTCAGAAACAGAACAGTATTACACTTTCCCTGCCTTCGCTGAGTCTTTCCTGAAAGTGTTGGATCTCTGATGGGAACGACTGAGAATTCTTTACATTTCTGAAGACAAGCCCCAAATCAGGTCTTTGCGGACAGCCAGACTAAGTTTTAAGGAGACCAGAGGCGCGCTTAAAACACTCCCCCTCGCCCCAGACCTCCCTTCTCCCGCGCCCCTACAGGATTCCTCCCCTCGCCCGCTCGGCAGGAGCCGAGCTGCTGGAGCTGCTGGAGCTGCCGGAGCTGCTGGAGGTGCTGGAGGAGCGGGAGCNCCTGGTGCTGCCCGCGGCCCCAGGTAAGGCCGGCACCGGGGTCCTCCGCCCGCCGGGAAGCGTGGCGGGAGGGGAGGCGGCTCGGGAAAGTTTGGGGAGTTTGCGGGGCCGCCGGGCAGCGGCGATGGCGGGAGCCCTGCCGGGGTCCCTCGATGGCCGAGGGCATCCCCAGCCCGCGCTCCGGGCAGAGGTGCCGGTGCCGTCGGGAAGCTTTTCCTCGGCAGCGGACGGAGCGCGTTTCTCCTGCCATTGGCAGGGTGTCAGCGGCTGGCGGTGATCTTTCAGAGCATTGCTTGGTGCAAATGCTTAAGCAGCCAAACAAAAACTGCGACTGAGGTCTCTTCTCCATAACTTGCGTTATTTGTGCATGATTTAATGAAAGTGATTATTTTCATCCGATAGAGGGTTGAAATGAATTCAGCACTAGAATTCGAAGTAGTTTTAAATGGATTTTTTTTTTTTTTCTGACTAAAAGTACTTTTGTGTTTCGAGTAGTTCTGAAACAATGCCTTTGGAGTGGCATGTNCGGAGCTGCTGGAGGTGCTGGAGGAGCGGGAGCTGCTGGAGGAGCCGGAGGAGCCGGAGGTGCGCGGCTGGTCTGTCCGCCCGCGGGGAGCAGCGCGGCTCGGAGCGGCGGCGCTGGCCGGCTCTGCCCTGCCCCGTGGGCAGCTCCCCGGCCGCGGCCGGAGGCGGGCAGCCCTCCCCTGCCTCCGTCGCTCCCTCCTCCGCCCCGNGTTCTGAAACAATGCCTTTGGAGTGGCATGTCGTGAAACGCCATCCATGAATATGCTCTGACATTACCCCTTAAAAATGGTGTATAGGCATACTACATACACTCTTCGTGTGCTAAAGTAACTTTGCATCCTTTTGTGATTAATTCTGTATGTCGTTTCACTTGCCCTATAGGAACATTCTATAGCATGTTCCAGATTAGATTAATTCAAAATTTTATGATGCAAAAATGTGATTTGAAGAAAAAAGAAAAGGAACATTTTGCAGTCTGGCTTCTTTCAAAACATCAGTAGTGTGTACAGGACATGATGTGGGGCGTTTTGTGCTGATTTTTCTGGTTTAATGTTGTAAATCACTTCTTCTAGGCGTGAACTGTAAAGCTGGCTGCCATCCAGAGAATGGATTCTGTGAATTTCCTAGTGAATGCAGGTAAAAAGATCTGTCAGACACGGGTATTAGCGCAGTAGTGGTCAGCTTCAATAATTCGTAGTCCTGGTAAGAGAGATAGAAACTGAAATGGTTTGGTCTCTGAAAATATGGATCTGTAATGAAACAGCACTGTATTAGGATGCAGTAACTGGAATCATAGAGCATGGATGTTTAGATACCTGTTTAGTTTACTTTTTCCAGTATGAAGTATTTACATTGATAAGTTCTTTTTTTCTTGCTGAATGAAATGGTTTTCTTCACATAAACTGCTTCTAGTATCCCAGAAGCACTGATGGTATGCTTTTGTTCAAAAAGTACAATTTGGTATGCAAAAGTTTATTTATTGTTCCCCAAAAAGGGTGGCATCCTTTTAATTATTTTAATATTAAAATATTTTAAATTTAAAATATTTTAATTATTTTAATAGTTTATTAAAAATAAGCTATGTTTCTGTCTTGTCTTTTATCTCTTTCAGGTGTCAACCTGGCTGGCAGGGTGCACTCTGTAATCAGTGTGTTCCTTTCCCTGGGTGCTTGCACGGCAGCTGTGCCAAACCCTGGCAGTGCATCTGTGAGGAGGGTTGGGTTGGCAGCCTCTGTGACATAGGTTTGCACATCCTTTTCTCTCCTTGAGCAAGTGAGGGGAAGCAGCCCCATCTGGTGTTCGAGACACGCAAAGTCCTCCTGGAGAATTAATTTTAAAATATTCAATGTTAGCTCCAGATAATGAGGAGATTCTGGGCAGCAGCACATAAACCTCAAACTCCATAATAATTTGGGAAGAAGCAATGCAGTATCTTTTGTAATTGGGCATATGTGTGAGCAAAGTGTAAATTCATTCTATTTTAAACATTAATTATCAGGGGCAAGGCAAACAAACAACTGCTCCCTTCTCATCATGTAAGCCCTTCTAATCAAAATACAAGTTGTATATATTAAATAATGTTAAATATTTATGTAGCACATTATATATATATATATGTATATGCTATTTTCTTAGTACTTCTTGAAAGGAAAACATTGTGCTTATTTTTTCCTTTACTTAACCCAGTGATTATTCAGTGAAGTAACATTACTAGAATTGAGAAAAAGGTCTTCCTGAACAGGCTTCCACTTCCCCCTCAGGTCTGAGGGTTAAGCACAGCTCCGTGTGCACTCTCTCACCCTTTGCCAGTCAGAATCAGACGGCTTAGTATGAGCAAGCTGAAGAATTGGCCTTTGTTGAGATGGTTGATTTTGGTTGACACAGGCAAATGTTCAGTCAGAGAGATCTGAGGGGATGGAAACCACATGAGCATCCAGGAGCATGCACTGTTCTGCCCACGTAGCTGCAGCTGCAAGAGGACAGGTGTCCAGGGCCTCATTTTCTCTTCGTGCCTTTCAGGCTTTTGTTGGTATATGGCTTATAATTTATAGAGCACGCCGGAGCTCTCCAATGCATAGCCAAAGTGGTGATTGATGACAGTTCGAACTGCAAAGATTTTCAGGGCGACTAAAAGAATCAGAAGGTTTTAGGTAGGTCACATCCATGGAATTTAGTGCAAGGTTCTCAGGTACTCATTTACTCATTTACTCGTCAGGTTTTGCAGCCTGTACTCACTGACTGCACGCATGAGCAGAGAGAGGCTTCTTAAAGTCAGCCCTCGTAGCACAGCAGGAGCTGTGGTAGCAGTGGTGACATTTGTGGTGCAGATGTGACTCTAAACTCTCCAGATGTTGTTCTGGACACATCTCATATATGTGTTTGTACCTGAAACGGACACCTAGATTCTCATTAGAGTTAATGAGGAGGAATGAGTCCTTCTTTGATCTACAATCAGAGTTTTCGAAAGCTACACAGAGCAATCCCCTCTTTGCCACCTTAGGAGGCTCAGTTCTGTTGCTTACCAGTGAATACAAAGTTCCACATTTTAATGGTAGCATCTTCACAGCTACTTCTAAAAGCTTTAATTGCATAGCTGAATTTCTCGGTATTAATACGTCTTTGCAATTCTGAGCCTTGCAATGTTTCCCTCTTGCATTTGCTACTTAGGATGCAAAAGAATGCATTGAAAATTGAACCCACATAGTTATGAAAAAGCCTTAATTTAACACATATTCATTAAGATAGTCCGATAATACCAAAAAGGGTGTCCTTTGCTTCAGTGCAGAAGCTATTATTACTCTCAATACTCAGAGTCATCTCAGATTCTTCTTTGCTGATTTGAATTTAGATCTCCATGAAGAGCTGCTGAGAATTTTCAGCCAAAAGGATAACTATTTTTTCATCTGCAGCAATGTTATGTTGATAGTCTTTCATCTCAGTGGTTTTACCCACTCTTAATGCATTTTTTGCCATAGGGGATCAAGAGAAGGGTGCTCCTCCTCCTCTTCTTGCTACTGGAAAGTTGATAGAAATTGTTACCCTGACCCAATAAAGCACTGAAACCTCAAATGGGTTATTGCTCAGCCCCAGATCTCATCATCCTCTGCCAAAAGTTGGTGTGAGTTTCCTGCCTATATTAAGGTAGGAAACTACCATTACAAGTAGCTACAGTTAATTTACAGGTATCATTAAATGAAACTTGATTAGGTTAGGAAACAGGAATGAAAAACCTAGAATGGAAAATTGTGGGAGGGTCTGAAGTGCATTGGCCACTACAAACAACTGAAATATTTCTAAAGTAGAGGTACAGTCTTAGCAGTTTATTTGCTTGTTAAGCGTGGGAGGAAAAAAGATGATTTGGACTGGTGGCGATACCTCTTCTGTTTTGTAGAAAAGTTTGTATATGACGTCCTTGGCTTTGATCATGGAAGTTCCTTTCTGGAGTAGTTTTAGATCACCAACTGGTTTGCTAACGCCTCTGATTGTGTAGCTGTTTTTAATATGGGCAGTCTAGTTCTCAGTTCAGGTCAAGAATGACCTTCCTAGTAATTTAGAGACATGCAGGTTATGAGTTGGTTATGGTTAACCTTTTGCAATGGAGCCTGTCCAACTGAATCATGATGCCATGATTGATCATGATCTTCTCATCTTGTGGAAACACAGCCTTGAAATCCAGTGTGTGAACCCCTGGAACCAGGCTGCACAGCACAGAGCTTCCCTCTGTGGCTGATATACACTGCACAGTACAGGAACCATATCAAACACTGACCATAACAAAGGGAAAATCAATTTAGTCAATTTGTTTCCAGGAAAAACATGACAGCCCAGTCAGAGTGTTTGATTCACTGTGCTAAATCAGATCTGTCAGCTTGTCACCCCTGGCTGTGCCTACACAGTCGTGTTAGCAGGTCCATGACCTCCTACTGGAATCCTGGCCTCAATTTGGCTAAAAAGCCAACATGCAGTGTGGGCTGGGAGTAAATTGTCCTACTTATCATTGGATTGCTTTGCCAAGACCACATGTTGGTAAACTCATCGGAGAGTACAGCTGGAGTCTCTAAATGCTATGAATGCATGAGAAAGGAGCTAAAAATTGTCCTGTGACAAACTACTACTGAGCATATCTTCCTCACAAAAACACTCAGTGATTACTTCATGTACTACAGCATGACAACTTAGTTTGATGCAACTGTTAATTATGGGTAATGTGATTGAGCCCACTCATAATATATGTATAAATGTAACATCCTGGTTTCTGCGTTTTCATCTCAGTTACCCCTTGGTGATTGTTCTTTTGAGAGGTAAAATAAAATAGAGAAAAGTATTCTAATTGAGGCTGTTTACATATTATGTTTTAAAAGAACCTAGTAAAACACCCTTTTAAGATGTGTTTTAAAATTAAATAGCTGGCATAAATTATTAACAGTAATGTATATATACACATACTTATTCATATATATGTGTGTATTTCAGAGAGTTTCAAGTACAACGTACACACTTTATTAGCTGCCTTTAGAGTCTATGAAAATAGCTGGCAAACAACACTGCTCCAAAAAGCATTCAAGATTATTTTGGTCCTTGTGAAAATTGGAGTTTACATTCAAAGTGCATGCTAAGTTGTTGTCTTGCAACCAAGAACAGGCTAATCCATTAGGAAATAGAATCTTTAATCCAGGGAAGATTGTATTTGAAAGCTAAGGCTGTTGTTTTCTGTGGTTAAAATTTTGCAGTACCTGATGACATCATCTAAATTTCATATTATGCTGTGGGAAGTAAAATATAAATGCCCTTAAATCCATTTTCATCTTCTTAGAAAGTGTGTATATGTGTGTGTGAGGCCAGTCAGCACTTCTCTGCAGCTGCTGCAATAGCTTGCTAGAATATGCACTTGTTTGTTTATTTAGTTTTAATTATTTTTAAAAATTCAGTAATCATTTGAGTGGGAAGTGGCTCAGCAGGGCAATTGCAAAGAAAATGAGATGTGCGACTTCGGGTCCAGACGTCATACAGCCCTGTGTTCTGGTACAGTTATGTAAGGGTTGAATGTAGCCCAGCCAAAAGATGATGTTTTAACAGATTTTTTTGTAAATTGCTGATCTCTGTTTTTACGAAACATTTGTTCATAAGCACATAATGATATGGGCAGGGAGCAGGGAGAATTCCCGTTTAATGATTGCATTATCAGAATTTTGCTAATGGAGAAGCCAAGATTGTGAAAGTATGGCTAGACTAAGTAGAAGTTCTTCTACCA
>VYZR01023543.1:1428-14253 GCA_013400675.1 Oxylabes madagascariensis
TCACATGATATATTTCAACTAATCCAGTTGAAATTCTCTCCACCTGTTACCTGTGGTGCACTGCCCATGGACTTGCAAAATGCTCCTTACTGAGCTGTAACCCATTTATTTTCCATAATTTCTGTTTCCATACTGTGAAGGTAGCATTCTCCCTCTTTCCAGTCACTGTTCATTGGTGATACTGTGTGTGTCACTGTAACATCCTTCCTGCTTTCTTCCACACCTGCTTCCCTGGTGGAAAAGAATATCCCAAACATACATATTGCTGAGTTAAGTAATCTGTCTATATCACTCTTCAGATACCTTCTACAGCATTGGGGATAGCTGGGGAAGGGGTGAGGACCACTGCCAATTTGTGGATTCACACCTGGATGGAAGAACAGGACCTCAGTCGTACATTGAAGCCCTGCCCATGATCCGAGGTACAGATGGGGGAGTGGGATGCTGCCCAGGAGCCTGTTGTCCCATCTGTAGGATTAAGGCTTAAGGAGCAGAATGCAGAGTGGAGCTCTGTCCACAGCTGCTGGCAGCTCTCCGAGGAGTCCAGCTGGTGCAGTAGCTGAGAACAGATTATGCAAGTCCCAGACAACTTGTGGGTGCAGAGAGACAGAGATACAGACAGAAAGAGAGTGGCATATGATGCAAATTCTATGCAGCAACAAAATGGAAAAACAAAACAAAAAATAATTGTATAGGTCTATGAAACCTTTCTCTTATTGATAAGACCTGCTTCATTGAATCGAGATGCAAAACCTCTTCCCTTCCAAGGGACCAGCTACATCTTTGCAAATACAGCTTTTGTGAATGAATCCTATTAGTTCATTCAATGCAAAACACAAAGGAATATGTCTAGTGACTTAAGGTCATACTTTTATTCTGACCTGGTTGATACCTGTCTCAAAGGGAAAATTCTTGCCTTGAAGGAGTTCCTCTGAGCAAATTGCTCAGCTCAGGTAACCAGGTAGAAGACAGGTTGCTTCACAAAATGAAAGCAATCGTGGAAGTCAGCCAATCTTTTTAGTAAGTCTGTTGGTTTAAATTATTCAATTAGCTTTGGTGGTTTCCATGTTAAATTATGTGTTGATATTCTTTGCATGGTGGCGTTACCACGAAGAAACTGAAATAGTCATTGATATCTATATATCACTGTGAAGTACTACACTTCTTAGCTCAGAAGACAGATGATTAATCCAGATGTGTATATACTAGGTCTAGGAGACAGAGATAGAGAGCACACAGAAGTTTTATTATTGGCACAAGCCATGGGTGTTTCAGATGTTCCAATGTACGAGCTATGCAGACAAGAATGCTGCACCTCTTCTAATGCTTTAAGCAGTCACATTCTTTCTGCAGATGAATTGAAAGGGGAAGAGGGAGCTTAACTCCGTATCTACTGCATGGAATGATACCTTTTTGTTTTGTGAAAAACTGACTTTTACTGATAGTCTCTTAAGCCCTGTGAGATAATGTGATTTGATGGTATTTTTTTGCCCCAGAGTCCTTCATATATTTAAACTGACTTAGAAACTTCATAAACACAGCTGAAATATGCCCACCTTTTGGACCGAAATGCAGAAGCTCTTTGGCAGACCACAGCATTACACAATAGTTAAAGAGATTTTGAGCAGTAAAACCAATCAAAACTACAAGAAATATGAAGGACCAGAGTTTGATCATTTAGGAAAGATCTCAGCCAAATACCATGGCTAGCCAATACCCTTTTGATACAACTCTCTGCCAGAAAGTTTATAAATTTTCATTTGCGCTGTGGGATTGACTCTCACTGCATCTGCTGCTTTTGTTAAATTGCTGTTTCTGTGTTCTGGAATACAAATGGGTGTTTTTCTCCGGACAGGGTATTACCGCCAGTACCGCCAGGAGCCTGTATCATTTGGACGCATTGGATACACAACACCCTACTACTATGTGGGCTGGTATGAGTGTGGTGTGCCCATCCCAGGGAAATGGTAGCAGTCTGCTTTCCCATCTTAGGTAGACCATGCTTTTCAAATTGTTTCTACCAGAGGACTGTGAGCAACTGATTAGAAAAAGGAAAAAAAAAAAAAAAGATAAAAGGGGCAAACCAGTGAAGACCAGCTGCTCAAGAAACCCTCGTGAAAACAAACATGGACACCTTTTACCAGCCTAAATCTGTGGTGCTACTTGATTTCTGCTTGGAAGCAGGGATAGGACATATGTTTGGTGTCCAATCTTCCTCTTCTGTGTCTTTAAGGCACAAAGAGAAGGTTGCAATGTGTACAACCTGTGAAAATTAAAACTGTATTAGCCATGAAAATTTGGAAGTTTATTATATCTTACAGAAACGACCTAAGCATGCTGTGCTTGCTTAATGGGATGCTAAACTGTCTTCTGCTGCCCAATGGGGCTCCCCTATGCAATCATGCCACGTAACTGGCCACCCACCAAAGGCAGTATATTCTCCTGAAGACTTATCCTGTGGGTTCACCCACTGCTGGACTAATCACCAGGTCACAGTGTAAATTCACTTTGAGATATATCTGTATCTATATCTATATAAATACAGTACTGTACATCTGCAGAAATACTTCTTAGAGATGCCGAGATCTTCTTGTTCACTAGATAAATATGTTTGGAATTTTTATGTAAAAGGTGCTGTTAATTCTTTGAAATATTGCTATGCACAATATATTAACCAAGGAAAGAGATGTATTCTTCTTGTGAGTACTGTTGATGTAACATTTGAATTATTGATCAAGACCTGTGTTCTACTTCCCTGGCAGCCTTTGGACTGGACATTCAATGGGATTCTACCCCTCTATCCATGTTAGAGTGGCACTGTATAGTGCAGCAAAAATACATATACAGCAGTTCATCAGCATCAGTTAAGCTTTCTGTCCTTTACTATTTAAAAATATTACTGCAACTTACCTTCAATCCATTCTCATCTTATTTTGTATGTTATTTATTCCTTGTCAGTATCTTTCATGTTACTGTGCAGAGGCATAGGATGAGTAATTTGGAAATTAGAAACTGCTTTTAACTTATTTGTTCTCTAAAAAGAAGCCCAAGCCACCGATACAGGAGTCAGCTAGCAGGAAGCTCATTTGACCATAGGGACAAATTGGGATACACTTCTTTTTAAATACTATCAACATCTCTTCCAAGCAGACCAGAAAGCAGAAAGTGACATGAATGAAAGGTGTAATTTTTTTAGAAGGCATTTGGAAGCTTGCAATAATGTTTCATGGTAAATTCTCAACAACCTTTGCTCATGTTAGTAAGACTCACCTGTTCTGGCAGTTTGGGAGAGTAGCAGTACCCTGGGGGACAGATCCATTCCTGGCCCATCTTTCACTCTTGTTCTAGCTTACATGTAGTGTAGGTCTAACATCTCTTGAGTTGCTTCCTGTAGTTATTTTAAATTGTATGGGGGCAAAAAAGGGAATTTAAGTAATTAAAAGAGCATTTTCTTTTTCATGGTGATTTGGGTTTTAATATCTTAATATCTTAATTTTTCTCACATATTTTTGCTTCAGTACAGTGCCAAATATATGGTCTTGGAGTATAACCTCTTTTCCTAATAAATCTATGATACATGGTTCTATTTCATCCTTTCTGGTCATCTGTGTCAAGTAATCTAAGCGACAAATTGTTAGCTTTCAAAAAGTCCTCCTTGGGACAGGACTAAGTGTCAACTTTTTGTAAGGGACTGGAAGCATGTGAATGTGTTGTTCTCTTTCAAAGATGGTTAGCAGCTAGTGTGGCATTACCAAGGGCAAATCATGCCTGACCAGCCTGATCATCGTCTTTGCTGAAATGACTGCCGCCGTGCACAGGGGAGAAAAGGGAATGTCATTGGCTTTCAAACAGCACTCGGCATGGTCTCTCACTATCCACTTGTAGCAAAACTGGTGGAATATGGCTTGGAGAGCTGGTCTTTAAGGTGGATGTGAAATTAACTGTGTTGTGAGGCTCAAAAGGTTGTGATCAAAAATAGCGCAAAGTCCAAACAACAGCTGGTTGCAAGCGCCACCCCCAGGGGCCAGTGCTGGGTCCAGCACGGTCTAATGACCTGGACAGTGGAATGGAGTGCATGGATGGAGTGCACCGTCAGCAAGCTTGCCACTGATACTGCACTGGGGCTGGGGAGCGGTTTGTGTGCTGAGAGCTGCTCAAAAGAGGGACTCCTGTGGGCTGGAGAAATGAGATGTCAGGAAACTCATGAAGTTCAGCAAAGGGAAGTGAAAAGTCCTACATGTTGGTCCTTGTGGCAATACACTTGGATATACAGTCTGGGATGACTGTCCAGAGAGTATCTTAGCAGAGGAGCTGCGTTATACCTTCAGAGAACACATGTAAATTCTGATTTGTTCATCTGAAGAGACATGGTTCCTTCATTCCCTGCTGGAAATACCTTTGGGGTGGGACAGTCCCATTCAGAGATGTCACTACGGGTGAATATCTGAGACTGTTGTTTTTTCTGCAGCCTCAGCTGAGGAGGGAATGGGCGGTGCTGGGGTAGGGTTGGACAGCATTGTGTACTCCAGTGTAAATCTTCTTTTAGGCTAAACCAACCAGGGCAGACCCAGCAGTAGGGCACAGTGGGGAAACACATGAAGTACAATGGTGTGCAGTCTGTTGCCTTCACTTTGAGGTCTGGATAAGTCCTCTGTGCTGTATGAGGTGATCTGATGGACACATTTGCATCGTTTGCCCTGTGTGTAGGGTAAATATATTATCGTGATACTAGGTAGTTTCTTGAAGAGATTATGCTGATCTTGCTCTTTGTTCATCTAAGAGGTGGTGGGATTACAGAGGTGACTAAAAGTCGTGTGGGTCAGGAAAGCCATGTCCCAATCCAGATCCCCTCTCCAAGGCCCTGCCAGTGTCCTGAACAATGGGAAACCCTCCCCTTTCCTTCCCTACTTCCCTGCTGTCCCCATGACACGCTGGTCCTGCCATGCCAGCATAGGAGAAGCAGCACACCCGCTTGGGAGCTAAACTGCCTCTCAGTTAGTAGCTGTATAGCTTTGTGGCTGCACTGCATATCGGGGAGTGTCATACGACTTTGGGTAGTGCTAATGGGAGAGGAATGAGTCTTTTCCTCTCAGCTCTCCTCCCATGCCCCTCTTACTGGCAACAGCACATCTGCATCTGGTTTTCAAGCTCTTGGCGCCAGCTCAGAGAATGCCATGTCCCTTCAGAGGCTCTGAGGGGTGTTGCACCACCCCTGCTTTCTTGTCTAAGTGACCTTGAGGGAACAGGATGGAGGAGAAGGAGGATCCCCACAGAGAGAAAATTCACACAGCTTGGGCCTGCATCGCCTCCAATCCAAGTCTCTCAGGGGTGGAGGGATGCCAGGGTCCTGCCTAGTGGGAAACTGTACAGAGTTGAAAAAGAAAGGGATAAAAACACAACAGAGGAAGGGGTGGGGAGGGAAAGACAAGCAAGCTGCTCAAAGCATTGTCTGGCCTGGTCAGTTCCAGATGCTAATCTCTGATCACTGTACCATATTTTTGTGAGAATTGGGATTTCTGCCTCAAAGGCAGCAGGAACAATTGCCAACATGTGACAAATGCCAAGGGTTCTCAGGGGCAGCCAAAACCCTGCATGTGGACCCAGCATGTGAACAGAGGAACTCTTTGGTGATGAAGGAAGCACTGAGTGTCACTTGGAAAGATAATAGAAGGCCTTTGTGGGAGGTGGAACCCAACCCTCTGAGCAATGTGAAATGATCCTTGCAGTTCCTCTTTATGAGGAGCTATACAGTTTTCTGTCTGCAGAACCCATGTCCTCTTTTCTTACCAGGCAGATAGATGGTATTCAAGTGAAGAGCTGTCTTCCTCTGGCAGAAGAGAAAGAGGTAAATGCAGAAGGGAATGAGGTCAATGTGGCAGTAGCCCAGCTCTGCTTCCTAAGGCAAAACTGGCATACATGGATGTTTAAAGTCCCACCCACAGAGCCCTGCCAGCCTGCCGGAGGGCCCTTAGCTGGTAACATTTGAAAACAAAGCCATTCCTTGTACTGCTGCCCCCTTTCTCATTATGCTTGTGTGTCTCATAAAGCAGGAAGCACTCCCACAGGACTTCTGCCACATCACTCTGCTAACTGCATCACAACAGTCAGTGAAATGTATGACCCTAGTGAGTATGAGCACTTGGAGAAAATAACACCACAATTGTAGCTGAGTGCAAAAATCCTGGTGTCAACACTGGCAAGTCAAGTGTCAAAGGCAACAGCTTGGGGGTCAGGTGCTCAGGTACCATCGATTGCCGTACCTCCTCAGGGCCAGTTGTGTCACCAGTGCCAGTGTCACCCAGCTCCAAACATGGCCTGTCCAGCAGAAGAAGAGCTGGAGAACCTCCACATGTCACGTGCCAAGGAAGCACATATTTGTGTTAGCGAAGCTGAGCCACAGAGTGAGCTGCATGAGCAAGGACACAGTCACTGGGCTCAGGGATGTACTTCTCTCTTCAGCAGAGGAGAGCCTGCACACGGAGTATTTTCAGCCCTCCTGTACAAGGCCAGTTGGAGGACATCAATGAGAGGATGACCATGATGGTTACGGGATGGTGCACAGGACATACAGGGAAAGGCCGAGCTCTGGGTTTGTTCAGACCACGGAAGGGAAGGCTTGGCTGGCGAAGGTTTGATTTCTCAAATGGCCTAATGGAATC
The DNA here is from genome assembly GCA_013400675.1 of Oxylabes madagascariensis. Taxonomy (NCBI): domain Eukaryota; kingdom Metazoa; phylum Chordata; class Aves; order Passeriformes; family Timaliidae; genus Oxylabes; species Oxylabes madagascariensis. The sequence continues at coordinate 8,088 of VYZR01023543.1, forward strand.
ATAAAGAAGATGGACCCACGCTTTTGTGAGTGATACTCACACTGAAAGGCTGAAGGGAAATGGACACAGACTGCAACATGAGAAATTCCAAGAAATACTAACAAAACGTGTGAATCATCAGACTTATCAAGTACAGGGACAGCAGCCCAGAGAGGGAGGGAAAACTCCATCCCTGAAGGTGTTCATAATTGGCCTGGACGGGGTCATGAGTAACCTGATCTAACTTTGATGCTGGCCTTGCTTTGAGGTTCAAGTGTGTTGGATCTGATTTTCAAAGCTTCCTCCAACCTGGAGAATACAAGTCTATGAATGATACCAACCACTGTATTATGCAGCCAGACAAAACCAGAACCAAAATTTCACAAAAAACAAAGCTCAATCTCCACTCATTTTCCACAATGGATTTATTTATTGGAACAAAAATCATCATAAATTCACAGAATGGCTGAGTTGGGAAGGGTCCATTGAGAAACATCTAATCCAATCCTGCTGAAAGCCAGGTTAGGTATAGCAAGACCATGTCTTCTTGCATTTTAAAGATCTCTAATGATGTAAACTCCACAGTTTCTCTGCAGCTTGAGTCAGTGTTTAACCACCATCCCACAATAAAAAATACTTTTCTTTTGTTTAGGTGGGTTTTCCTATATTTGAGTTTGTGCCCACTGATTTCTGTCTGTGACTGGATACCACTGAGAAGAACCTGGTTCCATCACATCAGGGATATGATTCCACTGTGCTTTCTCTTCTCCAGACTGAGAAGTCACAGGTCTCCCAGCCTTTTGGTATATCAGAAGTGCTTCTGTTCCCTCATCCCTTTCATGGCCCTTCATTGGATTTTCTCCATTATGTCCTTATCTGTCTTGTACTGGAGAATCTGTAATTGAACACAGAGGACTCCAGGTGTGGAACACTGAATAAAGGGGAAATAAACATCTTCAATTAAAAAAAATAAAAAAGAAAAAAAAGTAGGGTTTTTTTCCCAAAATGGAAGTTGCAAGCTGGCTCCCAAATAATACATGATCATTTGTGAGGAAGTGAGGAAGGCTCTGAGGGCAAAAGCAGGGAAAGAGTGTAGTCTTCTAGACTCCCATGAAGAATTTCTGACCTTGGTTTCCTATTGCAAGTAGTTCCTGCACATGGTTTCCAGATATGACTTGTGGAAGCTCTGCGCTGAGCCTGAGGATCCGGTCACACATGACTGTGGGCAATACCCTCATGGTTTTGCAGAAAGCCTCTAGATGGCAGGAGATACTGTTTGGCCAGGCCTTACATCAGGTCCATGCTGCAGTGCATGAGTGGAGGGATAGAGGAGTGGAGGTTTAGGTTGGATATCAGTGAAAACATTTTTCACCCAGAGGGTGGTTGGGCATTGGAACAGGTTCCCCAGGGCAGTGGTCACAGCACCAAGCCTGACAGAGTTCAAGAAGTGTTTGGACAATGCTCTTGGGCTCATGGTGTGACTCTTGGGGGTGTCCCGTGCAGAGCCAGGAGTTGGATTCGATGATCCTGATGGATCCCTTCCAACTCAGCATATTCTGTGATTCTGTTCTGTGTGCATTCATCATTTTATACAGTTTATAAGAAAATTCTTTTAATGAAGACACAGTTTTGGTTCAGGAGCAGCAAAGTCCATTCTCAGGTCCTAGCGAGACTCTTCAGGAAGAAGTCCGTCCATCACAAGACAAATCTTGCAGCCTGCTCTGTCTGAAGCTTTGGAAGGTTAGAAGTTGAAACAAGTACAAAAACACTGTGATCCTGCTGGGCTTTCACAGATGATAATTTTCCTAAGGTTGCAGGCAGTGTGATTTTCTCAGGAGTACTATGGGCAACAAGAGCCAGTTTATCTTGAAGTAGGAATAAAAGCATTACTGATTATTACCAGGAAGCTTTCAAAGTCTTCTTGAATGTAATAACAATAATGTTTCTGCCCACCTAATTGCTTTTCACACTTCCATCCTTCCGAAGGTCTTTGCTATGTGAAGGTCTTATGGGCTGCATTTGTTTAAACTTCTGATAAAATCTCAGAAGTTTTTGTTGATTCTCCATAATTTGCCTCTATTTTTCCTTTTCATTTAGTTTCTTCCTTTGGTAACTGGAGATTCTTTCTTGGAGGTGAGTGTCTTTCTTGAAGCACTGTGTCTTGAAAGTATGATCTAAGGAATATCCAAAAATATTTCACAATTTCACTCAGAGGTTGGTGTTTCTCCCTAGTGCCCATGGGCATGATCTGTATTGTCCCACTCAATATCTGCTAGCAGATGTTAAACCTGCCTTGCCCACACATTTCTCTCCTGCATAAACATAGCAAATGTTAATGCCACAAACTCCAAAACAAGTATAGCAGCATTTTTCCCTTTCCTCTGGTCAGTAGCATCATGAGGGAATAAAACAGAGGGAATAAAACAGAGGCAATAAAACACAGGAGAGGGCCTGGGATCAGATCTTCTCTGCTCCTCCCCCTCACCCAGCATCCTTGTCTTCATGGTGGCCCCTGTCTTGCCTGGTCTAGGCTGCAAAACCTCTCCTATATGAGCCCTTCTTATGCTGCCCATGGGTGTCCCTGCTGAGCAGGAGTGCCTGCATTGCAGGTCTTGCTTGGGGCGAGCTCCTCATGAGCTGGAGTCAGTCACCCATGAGTCACCTTCTCCCAGAATACACATCCCATTGCACTGGGTGACGCCATCATTTTGGGTAGCCTTGGAAGGTCAGCATTCATAGATCAGCTTTGGAGGGGAGGGAAGGGGCCGCTCGAAATGGCTCCTCAGAGTGTTGCAGCAGCCCTGCTCTTTGGTTGGGACAACCTTGGGAATGGCAGAGGCCATCTGCACAGCTGCACCTGTCACACCCACAGATACCTGTGGGCAGATACGGGGAGTCCCTTCCCCTGGGGGAAGGGAGGGCCCAAACCTGTGCCATGGTGACCCATACAGACAGAACTGCCTAAAGGCGAGAGCCTACACGGGAGAGGCTGCCCAGAGCAGATACACTGTGTATTTTTTTGTTCTCTACTGAAACAGCAGAGTATGTAAATACAAGTCAGCTGAGGTCTGTTTTGCTTATGCTGCTAATCACCAGTGAATAAACAAGAGAAAATTGTTCCAAGCTCTGAGTATATTGCAATTCCTCTCCCTAAATGTGAGAAAAAACAAAACCTACCAAATGAATGGTATTGTCAACAACAGCTTCAGGCAGTGCAACCTAAACAAAACAGAGAAGTAACCAACCAGAATGAGGACTCGTCCATTAATTTCAGGAAGCATTATGGGTTATTATTACATCTACTCTTAATTTTTTGGTACTCTCCTGCTCTGAAACCTTACCTTGCAAAACTGTACACTGATGATCTTGTCCACCGTACTGCATCAGCCTGACTCCTGCACAGATCATCTGTGGTGACGCTGCAGCCCCTTTGCCCTTCTACCAGGTACTCTGCTGGTCCTCAGCCTGCAAAGGCTCAAAACTCATCTTGCCAACAAACATGGAATGACTTTCAAGATGGTGGGGAATCTTCCTCTGATGGGAAGGCTGGTGATTCCTGGTTTAGTGCTTGCTTTTTGCACCGAAATGGTCTAGGTTAGGTCAGGACTGACCAACCATTTCCCAGTTACCTTTACTGCTGCTGCAGCTCTTATTTTACATTTTAAAGTTATATTATTTTTTTGGATTTTCAGCTCCCTACTAGAAATATGCTTTAAGATCTTTTATTACAAAGAAAACTCTGCTTTGGTTTCTTTCGAAATTTTCTTCTGAAAATTATTCTAGAACCATGTGCTGAGAAATTGCTTGGACTGTTTTTCCTTAAAACACCAGAGGTTCAGAAACCAGAAGAAAACCTGTGTTGCTCAGAGTAACTGACATGCCATTTATTCATATAGTTAGTGAATTCTTATGTTTATTATGTAGTATATTATTTTATATATCAATCAGTATATCACAGGACATTTGAGTAACCTGTACTGAAAAGAGAATTACTTCAAAGAGACAGCATATAAGGAATAGGGACAAAATGTTTTATAACAGTTGTTTGAGTTGCATTTGCTGAGAAAAATGTATGGCACTGAAGGATATAATATGAACAACACACGGTATATAGCAAATTCTTAGTGAGTTCTAGCGATATGCTGGTGTCTCTAACAAGGGGATTAAGTAGGTATTACAAGAATTATGATGCTTACAACTTGGAAAATTCTGAAAACATTTGGAAATCTTTCACTGCTCCATCTTTTACAGCACTCTCAAGAGGCTAAATATCCCTTGGTACTGCCAGTTACTCCAAACAGCTTGACGTTAATTAAGCTGAGTGATCAAAATGTGATGCACTTTTTGTGATCCCTCAAACTTCTGAGATTCCCAGGCCTTGGCTTCCTTTGCAAAAAGAGACAGACCACAGTCTGCCGATGGAAACGTTCTTGGTTCAGGGATCTCTGCTGTGTAGCAAAAGCAAGCTGCTGAAGATAAGTTCAGTTTCTCTGTGCTGGGGGGTGTTCCTGTCATCTTGGTGTGTAACCGCAGATTTCCTTTCTTGTCATCCAAATTTTCATTTTTACAAACATTCCATTCACCTGAGAGGTCGCAGCTCTGAAGAAGAGCTTCAGGCTTGTGAAAAACATTTTCTTGAAATAATCCTGTAATGTGTTACTTGGGAAGTAAAAATGTTGTGTTGTGGGTTAATATCTGCACCACATAGAATGTTGAGATTTTTATAGATGTTGTGTAAAACAAGTGAGATTGCCTAATTTGCCTCTCTCCCTTCAAGGCTTTGGTTGTTGTCTCCATTATTGTGGAGGTGAGCATGCTTCTATATGGTGGGCATTCACTTTTCTATAGCTGTTATCTTCCGCCAGCCACATCAGAACCAACACATTTGTTTTCAAACAGAAAAAGAGGCAAGAATCAGTACGATGGCCCGGTGCCCTCTGGGGTTCTGCTGACTTTGGCAAGTCTCCCTTGTTGATCCCTTGCACGCAACTAAACCTGGGGTTCTCCTTGTGTTAAACACTTCGTATTTCATTCAATAGCAGTACACCAAACCAATGCTGATTTGATCCTCTCAGTTCTCACTCTGCCAAAGAATAATAGGAAAGGAGATTGCAAGAATGTCAATGGAACAATCTCTGAGGGTTTTGCTCTACGAGAAAATCCCCTGATAAATATTATCCTTGTCTTAATGTTGCTTCATGCAATTAAGGAAGTATAAAAGGGACTCTCTGGAATCCTCACTGACTCCTGATGCTTCACAGGTCTGGACTTGGGATATCTTGGGGATCTCTCAGCATGGGACAAAATTTGGTCATGGGTTTCTCCAAGTTTCACTGCCCATAGAGACTTGTGCATTGTTTAGGAAGACCAGTTATAGGAAAGACCCTCAGTATGGGGTCTTGTTTTCAATCTTGCATCTTTTCCACAAGCTTTTGTTTCTGTTGTTGTCACTGAGCCTGAAAAAACTTTGTATAAAGGCACTTTGGTACAGACTCCACACATTTCACACACATGGGTCTGTAGTCCTTTTCAGGGTCTCAGCTAACAGCTGGAATTGCAACTTCCTCCTTCATTTGGGTCATCAGGGTGTGGGCTAGCCAGCTGCCAACAGCTGCAAGGAGACAGTCTAGATCTGGAGGCTTCAGACCAGACGATTAATCTCCACCTCCTTCCCTACATTGCAGTAGAAGACCTTTTCACTTCTTGAAAATGCAAAATCTGCCTTCTGAAAAGCTGAGGTTTCCTATAAAAAAGGGGGGTATTATAATTAGTAGTTAGTTGACTCAGTACTGGACTGGGGACAAGTTGTAGTTACATTTCAGTTTTCATCCTCCACAGAAGAACATGTAGAGATCTTGAATTTAAATTAGTGTATAAAATTGGACAACTAACTGTTTACAGATGCAATAAATGTAATGCTTTTGTTCCATCTCACGTTGTAGTTTTTGCCCCCATGTGCTGGCAGGAGAGCAGAGCAGCTGTGATCACAGACTCACGCTGTGGGTCAGCAGAGATGCCTCTGTTGAGCTTCACCTGAGAGGGTCATTACTTTGAGGCCAGAAGTGACTTTAAGAGAAATTAATATTTTAGAAAGAACGTACAGTGCCACATAAGGGTCTGTTTGCCATTTCCCCGCTTCCTGACTGATTCTAGGCATCTGTTTTAGTCACACAGCTGATGTGGCTTT
>VYZR01023545.1:8083-22657 GCA_013400675.1 Oxylabes madagascariensis
TTTTTTATTGCTTCTGAGAAAACTTAAGGGCTTGTGAAATTAAGCTCTTCAGTTGTGTGGGCTGTTTGCTTTTTAGCATTCTGCTTCTGGGTGTAATTATTTCAAGGGTACTATTGCAAGCAAGATTACCTTCCTACTTTTATACTTCTATAAATGCTAATACTTATTTTGGGAGGTAAAAAAAGATAAAAGGGGAGACTATCCCAAAATTTTGCTTGGAATATCTTTGTCAGGAATAACTTTCTTCTGCTTGGGAAGCCTTGGCCCTGTATTGCTGCACAGGTACAGCTGAGTTCCACCCCTCCCACTGCTCAGCCTGGGCAGCGTTGCTGTAGCTGAAGGTGAGGTTCCTGTGTGGACAAAGAGCAAGTGTCTGACAAAGTCTGGGTGTGGAGCAACTCCAGGATTCAGAGTGCTACAGAGACCAGTGGTGCTACAAAGTGCATTGAGTCGTCATTTGCCCCTGTTTAAAAACAAAAATACAAGTCCATACAAACCAAAAATTGTGGAATTCTTGGATTATGGATTACATGTACACATGTAATGTAGTTCGTTTGGCTGTGAATTACTGCTGAATGTTGGGAATTTCACTTAAGTAATGTAAAAAGAAATATAAAATTCCCTTTTTACAGGAAACCTCAGCCCTTAAAATTTTACCCGAGGAGTGTCTGTAGAAGCAACCTTTGCAATGCTTCAGAGGTTCCTAGGCTTTCCATACAAGGACTGTGGAGACTTTCACGGGGGTTGCCTGTGTATCTTGTGTCCAGGTTAGAGCTCATCAAGGAACAAATATGGCAAGCCAAGCTAGGGGGATGTGTTGGGATTTAGAGATACTTAGAGCCCCGGTCATTTGGTGTTAGGCTGTCTGGGTGATGAGTTAAGCACTGCCTTCAGGTGTAGTCAGGTTTCTTTAACAGCAGAGGGGGCCTCCTTTGACACAGGACTAACCTCCCAAAACAGTGTTTATGGACCTCCACAACAATGAACATTTGCAGTCAGAAAAACCTCACTTTGGCTTGGCTATCCAAATCCTGAGTCAGTCCATTCTGAGAAGGAATCTTTCTATTTTGAGTATTTAACCACATTTGCAGAAATAGGTCACATCTGTGAATTGGAACACTTTAAGAATTTTTTTCTTTGACTGCACAGGCTATGAGGTACCTGTTTTTCTAGAGCTTCTTCAAAGAGCCTTAAAATTAATTGACTGGACTGTGGTGAGCCTGCTTTTTTCCTGTAGAGCTTTAGAATTTATGTAGGAGAGAGGCTGCTTGGCAAGACAGGAACATTTAGAGATACCTGAGGCAGTGAAAACTGCTTCCTCTTATTTTCTTTTTTCCTCAGTTTTACAGGAGTACTTGGAGAAGGATGGCGTAGTTTTTGTTCTCTGCAGCATGAAGTGTAATGAACTAAATCTTTCTTCTTGTAGCAAACAACTACGGAGATGCTCCTTAACATTTTTCACAGAGCACTCAAGGATGCAACGGATTCAGAAAAAGGAGTCCCTTCCTGCCAGCACCAAGTTTTGTGTTCACCCCAGACTATACTGAGTCCATGGGACTGTGCCTGTTGCTATGGGGCTGAGAATGCTTTTAGGAGGGAAAAAAATCACTATTTCTGGTCCTTGGATAAGGTATTGATTCATCTGCCAACAGGTTGTATGACAAGATTTTTGAAAGGAAAGAGCTGTATTTCTTTATAGCTTTTCATTTTGTAAAAGCATGTATGAATATAAAAGACTATATAAAGAATGAATAGTAAAAAAAGAGGGTGTTGGTCACAGCAACTATATAGTTAAATATGGTGGAGGAAGGGATTTATAAATAGCTTTTAAAGTTTTGATTGCAAAAGTATTGTATTTGGTCTCAGAGCATGGTGCTAATAATGCTGAGGTTGGAAGCTCAATCCCCATATGGGCGATTCACTTAAGAGTTGGACTTGATCCTGGTGTGTCCCTTCCAACTCAGAATATTCTGTGATTCTGTAAGCTATGCAGAAAAACACAGATTGTTAAAAGTCTTACAACATTGAAATACTAAGAGTTTGCATGGCAGGGTAGTGGGGAGGCTACAGGGTGATTTCTGTGAGAAGCTGAGAAGCTTCCCCTGTGTCTGACAGAGGCAGAGCCAACCAGCTCCAGCATGGACCCACTGCTGGCCAAGGCCCAGCCCTTCAGTGACAGTGGTAACCCCTCTGGGATAGCTATTCAAGAAGCAGAAAAAGTGGTTGTGGCAAAAGCAAATGCAGCTGGAGAGAGGAGTGAGAGAAGTGAGAGGAACAGCTCTTGCAGGCACCAAGCTCAGTGAAGAAGAGGAAGGAGGTGCTCCAGGCACCGGAGTGGAGATTCCCCTGCAGGCCGTGGTGCAGCCTGTGGTGTCCATGGTGGAGCAGAGATCCACCTGCAGCCTGTGGGGAGCCCCACACCAGAGCAGCTGGATGGATGCCCGAAGGAAGCTGTGACCCTGTGCACAGCCCAAGCTGGAGCAGGCTCATGGCAGGACCTGTGGAGAGAGGAGCCCAAGCTGGAGCAGGTCTGCTGGCAGGTGTGTGTGACGCTGTCAGGGACCCATGCTGGAGCAGTTCATGAAGAACTGCAGTTCATGGGAAGGACTCTCCTTGGAGAAATTTGTGGAGCGCCATCTCCCATGGAAAGGACCCCATACTGGAGCAGGTAAAGAGTGTGAGGAGCCCTTCCTGGGAGGAGGAAGGAGCATCAGAAAAAACATGATGAACCGACCCCGAACCCCATTTCCTGCCTCCTTGCACCTCTGAGGAGGAGGTGGAGGTGGAGAATTCAGGAATAAAGTTGATCTTGGGAAGAAGGGAAAGATGGGGGAAAGGTGTTCTAATTTTTATTACCCTATTTGGATTTGAGTGGTAGTAAATTAATTGCACCAAGTGAAGTCTGTTTTTCCTATGACAGCAGTCAGTGAATGATCTCTCCCTGCCTTTATCCCAACCTAAGATATATTATTTTGTTATATTTTCTCTTTCCTGCCCAGCTGAGAAGGGAACTGATAGAGTGGCTTTGGTGGACATCTGGCATCCTGCCAGCATTGTCAGCCCACCACAATCATTGCATTATCTAATGCAAAATGCTATTGTTCAAGTGAGATTGTATCTAAAACTTTCCAACTTATGTATGATTGACTACTTCCTTTTTTAAAAAAAATGTGATATCCTAAACTTTTGAGAATTTTTATACATCTGCTTTCTTTTTATTGAGCACTCCCCCACTTCAGTTGTTCCTTGTGCATAGACACAATAAAAATGTAGACAGCTAGATGATATAGGCAGGTAAGAAACTAAGCTGTCTGGATAATTCCATATATCTTCTGGACATTGCCAATCTATATATAGTGTTCAGTCCTGACACTCTTTTAGCCACATGTTTATATATTCCATCAGCTGATGGCTCCTCTACAACAGGTGATAGTCCTAAAATATTCCCATACTCAGTTGTAAAATAAAGCCCTGGTGGACCTCAGATGCAGCAAAGAGAGCTTATGATCTCCTAAGCACCCTCCCTGCCCAAAATTTAATGATCCTGTGGCTTCAGTAATTTCTCCTCCTCCAGATCAGCCTCCTCTCTGAAGGCCCCCCTTCTCTCTGCAGCAGCTGAGGCTGCATCGTGTTCTCTGCTGTGAAAGCCTTCTCTGGGTAGTCAGTGTGCTTCCACCAAGAGTACGTCCACAACTTCAACATGTAAAGTGTACGTTTTCAATTTGTCTTCTGTAGCTATTTTATGAGAGGACAGTTCTCAAAAATAATCTGGGATGGTTCACAGACTGGTGTTACTTTCTTCTTTTCCCACCACTCAGAGCAGTGAGCTTCTCACAGAGGCAACCATCACATGTGCCAGTGCTGATCAGCATCATCTGCACCTAGTTGCCCTTTATTAGTGATGCATGGTGTGTTGTTACCCACTCTTATGCTACAAAAAGAGTTTGATCTGTGCACTAATATTTAATCAAGGGAATTCGATACCAGGTATGAGGAGACTGTAGGTTGAGAAGTTCAGCAGAGCAGTTTGCTTTTGGATGTACATAAGGGACATTTTTTAAAGTACAGATAAAGAGGTGGAGTGCATACTGCTGGAAATAATGCTCCAATTTTCTCTGCTGCTGTAGGCTGGGAAGGGAAAGGTGATGGCTGGTCCCTCAGGAGAAGGGCAACTCTGTAGTGGAGCTGTGGCATCCTGGTCTTGATGACCTCTGGTATGGTTTAGATACACTCACATCTTGCCTGGAATTACTGTCTAGGACATTTGCTGACAAGATTAAGTGTTCCTTCCAAATTATTAGAGGGGAAAAAAAACTTTCATGAATAAGTTATTGCAAAACCAGGTTGACCCATTCAAGCATGCAGATGTTTTATTTAAATATTCCTCAAATGTCTATTTATTCAGCATAACACGTGTATTATGCTGCCTTCTGAAATACGATATATGACTGTCAAACAAAATTGTCAAAACAACAACCTTGGTTTCTTTGTATGATACACAGAAATAATTACATTTCATGTACAGTACAGATGCATTTTACACAGTCATCAACAGTCATTCACTACCAAAACAGCATTTAAATCACCTAAAACACCAAAAAAATGTGTATTTCCCAAATTCAGAATTAATGGTTTTGCGCGTGACAAATGGAAATAGGAGACAGGACTGGAATTCTGAAAAATCTTACTAAATTATTTCTTAAGCTGCATTTTAAAAATGAAAATACAAGTTGCTTCAGGGGTATAACTGTTATGCAAGTGTATTGCTGTAGTGTGTTCTTTCTAGTGCCTATGAACAGGAGAATAAAGAGCTTTTAAAAGACACATGACCTGATGGAGTCAGTAGGTTTCCTGGGCTGTGTGTAGTCTGTACCAAAGTAGGTTTAGTAACTGCCCCTTTGCATTATTTAGCTGATATAACTAGTCATGAAGTACCATGTGACATAAAGAAGTTGTAGCAGTTTGCTGACACCAAGGCAGTTTTTATATCAATAACTGTTTGGCAAAAGGCAGGGACCAAGTATGAGTAACCATGCATAGAAGTAGGACGCAAGTAAAAACTGATGTGTTCTGCCTCTCCTTTAAATCCATTAAAGTTTATGTAACCTACCAGCTTCAGCAGATCTGCTGCAGGGTGGAAGAGATAGCAATGCTGGGTAATGGACTTGGGCAGGGCTGCTCAGAAGGAGCACCCTTCCTCTGGCTCAGAGCACAGCCTGTGCTTCTGCTCTCTGATGCTTGAAAGAAATGGAGAAGATCAGTTTACAATGAGTAAATCCTTCTGATTTGAAAAAAAAATTGGGAAGTTAATTGCAAATTAACCAAGAATGCATTAACTTCAGATTAAGTAAATGATAAGATAAAAGAGTAATGAATGGCATTATCTACTCTTTTTTCTTGCAGTTTAGTTCTAATATGTGATGCTGTATTTTGGTGTATATACTGTAGCATGATAGTCTATCATCTACTCTTCACTGTTGACAGGTAGAGAGAAAGATCAGTATTTGTGTGCAAGAAAAAGTGTATCATCAGCAAGTTTCAGTTTTTAGTGGGTATTTTAATGTAAATTTTCAGGTCAGTAGAATGCTAGCAAATACTATACTGAAACGTACACTACTCAAACTATTAAATAACTGTGTTAATCATTTATTGTAATGGCATCTAATGCACTGAGCGTTTTGATTTATATGCATATTTTATTTTGCAGACATGCAATTATTTCTGATCCAGTGTTTTTGATGTATGTATGTATGTATTGATATGCAGATATTCTGTGTATATTTGATGTATATGATGTATGGTATGTCATGAATATAAGAAGCGTTATGATACATATAATGTACTCTCATGAAGAAAAACTACACTTTTTTATCGAAAAGGTTTCTGATAATATCCATGTCTGTTGTAAATGAAGCCAAGAAGCCTTAACTTGTAAAGCCCTCATATTAGCTTTTAGGCCTGCCCATGTAGGCAAATTCCAATTGAAATCAATTATATTTTTATAGCTTTGGGACTCAATCCATTATTCTGTCATTGTTCTTAGGTAATTGTATATTTTTCACACAATATAAATTCTCAAACAAGTTTTAAGATGCAAGTTTACGGATAATTACAAAAAGAATTTAGCCATCATTATTACTGAATATCGTTCAGTGTCTTCCAGTGTAGCTAATACTCTGGACGCTGCAGAATGTAAGAAAGGAACATTTGGAGACAAGTGTTAGCTGATCCCCAAAACACCTTTGTGGTAATTTTAATTCAAATATGATTGCTTCTGTAGTAGTAAACTCTGACAAGAAGTTTGTTCTGAAAATACAGAAGTAGACAAATTGTCTATGGAAGAATGGACTGTTGATTCATCAGTATCCTTGAAATCCCAAATGATACAGTTATGTTGGAGTGGGCAACAAAGTGTCAGAGAAATAGAGAACAGTGAACAAAAGGAGCAATGACTGAATAACAATTTGTGGTGCACAGTTTGGCTGTAAGATTATTTAAATGTTTGCCATTAGACGTGTATAGTGTAGATGAAGTTGTGAAAAATACCTTAAAAAAAATCCTGATTCCTGATACAACAGGTGTACAATGACTTATTGCAGTTGTAACAGTACCTAGGAAGCAAGATAAAATAATAGTAAATATTGTACTAACTGAACACCTTTAGTTCACTAATGAGTGTTTGAGTAAGAAATACTGCATTTTTCAAAGGGAAGTTATTTGTACAACTACCATGGAACATTAACAATCAGCTTGTTGTAAGTGCACGGAAATGCCCCTTTCTACAGTATTATTTTATCATGCCTAATCTGAAAAACAACAAAAGTAAACTGAGATCACAGCTTCAAATAATTTCAGCATGCATTATGGTTGTAGTTCTTTCAGTCAGTACAAACATATTTCATATGAGCATTTTTTCGTTCATTTTTTGACAGTTCTTCAACAAGTTTGTGGTTTATTAACAGGGAAAAAAAAGACACGTTATCAAAATGTTTCTTGTTGTTTTGCATTCAGCAGGAACGCAGGTTTCTATTTTTTCATTTGTGTTTTTTTTCTAAAAAGAGCTTTCATGATAAGAAGAAGCATCAATGGGGACATTTCATTGTGCTCATATAGTAAAGTCAGGATGGTCACAGAAGATTCCACCGCGCGTCAGTTCGGACAGGGGGTAAGAAACTCCTTTTGGTTCACACCCTATGACACCAAAACCCACAAAGTTTGTTTCTCCTGAACCTCTTGCTCTGCAGCCACTGGCACACTCGTCAAGGGGCGTTGTCTTTCTCAGCTCTCTCATTCCTCATGACTCGTTTTTCACTGCTCAAGCTCAGCTTGCAGGTGGTCTTTATGCTAATTTATAAATAATTCCTTGTTTTATAATGCAGATACTCTGACAATGTTTCCTCCCGAATACTCGGGAGAGTCTGGCCTATCGTCTCCTTCAGGTGTGGTGACTGGAGGTGTTGGGATGCTGATTATTGCTGTAGTGACGTAAGGCTGCTCACAGTTTAGTTTAACGCACTCTTCCACTTTGGCATTTAAGCTGGAACGGCTGAAGGAAGAAACAAAAGTCCATGAAGAATGAAAGTCCACGTTACCACAAACCTCTCGAGCCTGATTCTAATTCCCTCAGCCAACCATCTCCATCCTGCTCCACTGGAGGGCTCTAAGTACAGAGCAGCACCACCCTACTGCCCTGTACCCCAGCAGCAGGTGGTCCATGGTCATGTCCATGTCCCTTTCTCCCTTCCTTCCCACCACTTCAGCACTTCTCAGCCAATCACCTGTGTTTCTGAACAGGGCAAGCATTGCAAAATTAGCACAGCCAAGTTGCTTACTATGCAGGAAAGTGGAAACTAAGGGCCAGTCCAAGTCTCCTGGATATTCCTCAATACCATGCTTATATAAGAACATTTGGATAGCAGGAGTAGTTTCACTGAAAAGGCTGTCAGACATTGGGACAGGCTGCCAAGGGAAGTGGTTTAATTACTACCCTTGGAAATGTTCAAAAGGAATGTAGATGTGGCTCTTGGAAATGTCGTTTAGTGGTGAACATGGTGGTGCCAGGTTAATAATTGGCTTCAGTGATCTTGGAGGTCTTTTCCAACCCTAGTGGTTCTGTGTATATTCTGTTTCCTCAATAGTAAGACACTCTATTATATGCACTAATTGAGTTTCTGTTAATATGTTCATGGGGTTGCTGCAGTACTCCCCATTGCAAAAGACTTAAAAGACTCAGACTATTTCAAGGTGAAGCTGGCATTCTGTGCTTGTGTTTTTGTTTTCTAGCACAAAGCTGGTGCTTTTTGTTTTTATATACATGGCATCTAGAAGTATGGTGCAGGCAAGTCCTCTAGCAGAAAAAGAAAGGATCCAGGCAGAGTATTTCCTGAAAAACTAAGATAGATTGGAGTTTTGTGGTGGCCAGGAGATTTAATTGCAAAACAGTTGAAAAACTTCAGTAGTGCAAAGAGTTCCAAGCTCTTGGATTGTTAATGGAAGTGAAATCCAAATGTAGTAGCTATACAAAGGAAGCTACTCAAAATGTAGCTTAACAAGACAATCTCTATAGCAACTTGTACTGAAAATACTTCTTTATTAAAGGGTGGCATGTGTGAGATCAATACAAAACATTTCTGCATCTCCTGAGACCTTTGCTGTGTTTTCAGAGGTGGTATTTGGATATATGTGAAAGCCAAATACTTCACTTTTGAGCGTACAGGGACATTCAGTAATTTACAGACTCCTAAACTGCACTTTCCTCACTTTTGTAATAACTCCTCAAACTAGGAAGTACATTTTTCTTATCCATTTCATATTATTTTTATTTAGAAGAGTCTTCTATGGCTATTACACTTAGGACTTCGGGAATCAGTTTTATTTCTCTGCCCTGCAGAAATGCAAGGAAGTCTCATTTCCCATGCCCCTGAACCAAGAAGGGCCAGACAGAGTGCTTGCTCATCTCGTGTATCTGAATTGGACATTTTTCTATGTGAAAATTTTCTTCTTATGCACTTGTCCATGGCATACAATATTTGGTGCTCTGTTTTATTTGGGGTCCCTGGATGCTGTTTGCTGCAAACAGGGCATGGTAGTTTGTGAGGAGGATCTGAGAGGGCAGAAATGGACAGACAGAGAGACTATTCTATTATTTTGGATTAAGCTTTAAGCAAAGGAAGCACAGAATATTTTGGTACCAGTACCCATTTTTAGATGAGTATTGGACTCTCATCTTTAGCCTCACCGCTTCCCTGTGGAGGCCACAACACCTTTGTATCTCTTCCCTAACAAAGCCGGAGTCTCAGCTCTCAGTGTGCTGATGCACACGAAGTACCTGTTAGACAGAGGCGTCCTCTCCACACATCTGATCTGGATGGTGCTGAGCTCCTGCACGCTGCCAGGGCGGCTGCCGGTGATGGTGGTGTTCGGGATGCGGTACGTCTTTTTATGTCTTCGTGAGCAGCAGGTGCTGGTCACGCCTTGTTGGGACGAAAGAGAGGGGCTGTGGCTCGGGGGTCTATTCACTGTGGAAACCTCCATACAGCTCTCTTCATAGACTTGCTCATCCACAAACTCGTGGTTCTAGCCCAGAGGAATCCAACAAAAGGACAAAGCACACACAGAAAGATAATTGAAGTGAACATACTAATCATGATTGTTTAACGGCTTAAATTGACACAACTGAATAAACTGGGAAAGTTAGCCTATTCTTGATTATAGTGTTTAGCCCATATTAGTCTGGGCTGAATACCAATACAAATGTAAACACTGGAACAAAATTAACAAGAAAATGTTAATCCAAATTATTTTGCAAAATAACGTGTGGTTGCAATGTAGTTTGCATTATAAATATCTGTATAATCTTTGAAGTGCCACAAAATAGAGGATTATTAATAAAATGCAAGTGGTGCTTATGTAAACACTCTAAATGTCAGTTGAAAATAAATAAGATTTATTATATTGAACTTTAATATAATAAAATTCATAAATATTTTCCACATAAGTTTATAAGACTTCCTTTTGAATTTACATGTTAGAAATCAGGATCCAAAACAACATTTTTTGAGGTATGCATCTATCCAAAAGAAAAATATTTAAACAAGTAGAGAAATTTTGATTAGAGGACATGAGATAGTTATTTAAAAGCATTCAAAAAGTTCCTAATTACTGTAGATGGGTGTATCAAAAAGCAGTTTAGAGGACTGAGCATTTTAGTTAAATGAAGTCCCCTTTATTCATGCAGTCTTTGCTTAATCCCAGCAAAGACAGTAGCTTTAAAGGGTGGTCACAAAGATGAATCCAAATCCACTCAAATAGCCAAATTACATTTATTCATCAAGTGATTAGGGAGTATTTCACACCCAGCAAAAATTGCCACATTTTCTAAGCGTGCAAAATAGGGTGAAATAGAGGTGTTGCTTATGGTGGCAAGGGAGAGGAGGAGATGCAGGGGAGTGGGAGAAGTTTTTATACTCATTTAAAACTAAACAGAGATTGAGATATGTTAGCATGCAGTTTGAGAAAGTCTCCTTTTTCAAGAAAATTCTTTCCATTTACTGCTGGAATTAATACTGCTGTGTATCCCAAAAATGTTTTAGGAGAATTGTTTAAGGAGCACTTTCTGAATTGTTTTACACTCAGTCTCAGGTCAAATTTGTCAGCCTGTTGCATTTTTGTGTATTAGAATGAGGTAAATTATCTTTCCCCTAAAAAATTTTGCTCTAATTGGAAAGGTGCTGATGTTTTTCAGAATTGCCATATGAGGCCAGTATAAAATACGTGAACAAAGTAAAGAGAGTAAAAACTCTGGCCAACCGTTTGCAGCAAACGGAAATACCTTTGTAGGCATAACATTTTTATTTCCATTTCTTCTGTTCTTCTTCACTCAGACATAAGTTTGTGTGAATTAAGAGGTGTTGAAGAATGCAAATTTCAAGTGATAAGGAAAAAAAGAACTTGCTTGACAAATGACTTTTATAAGGCATATGTCAGTCACAATCAAGATTTTGAACATGATCACACAGTAGGCATAAAATTCAGAGAGAAAAATAATCTAATTGCTCTCGTGAGATTACGTTCAGGGGCTTGCAGTATGTTTGCCAAGAACTCTGTTATTTTTCTGATTAAAAATAATTTTGTGCTTCCTAAAACTTTTATGGAGCAATGATTAAAGAGTTTTATTGACTGAACTTTTAATATAGAGTGGAAACATTTTGAAATGCTATAATGGCACAAGTTAATTGATTTAATTGTACTTATTAATTAACTGTTCCTTAATTAGCTTGAAGTAATTTGTAAAATATAATTTTTAGTGCAATTAGTTTCATTATTAATGTAATCTTCACAGAATTCCATAACTTTGCCCACTCTGCATTTCTGAGGGTGGGTGAGATCTTATCCTACTGACTTTTCCGTGACAGAAAAGAGAAAATATGCCGTTACTCAGTATCATGAGGCTTATACCACAAAGGCTGATGAGAGTCTTAAGAAGATACACCACCCTTACTGTTCTTCAATGAACCAGAAACTTGCCAGATTCCAAATTCTGCGGCCCAAAATGACAAGTTCCCACTAAAATTTTAGGAATGCATCATCTCCAGAATACAAGTTGGAACTGCTGCATCTATTTTTGTCTTAATATATCATAGGAACTCAGGGCCAGTAGCGGGACCCAACAGTAGGAAAAAAGAATGTAGATTCAAGAAACAAGATAATATTTGCTCTATAGGCTTCATATTTTAAAGAAAAATTTAAAAACTAAAATAGAAGTTTTACAAATTCCACCAATATGATTAGAGGAAAGCTGAAACTTCAGGAGGTGAATTCAGCTCCTACCAAATGAATAGAAATCTTTTCCATGATTTCTATGAAAATTTGACAAGACCTGTGGTTATTACTCAGATTTTTAAATATATTTGCAATATTCAACAGTAGAAAAAATTTAAAGGCAAATTGCTATTATCGGGTTCTGGTACAAAATGTTTCAAAAATGTTTCAAAAGGACCTGGCAAGAATCTTAGCAAAAGAAACCACAGTATGCTCTGAATAGGAAGTGAGACGTTCTGTCCTACAGCACATTTTATAAAATTAATACTTCGAAAGTAAGAATGGAGGAGACATAAGCACAACAAGCATAGGGGTGACGTATTGCTAAGTGACGTAAAACTGGGCCCTTTGATTTCAAAGAAATGCTGTCAAAAGGAGAACATTAAATTCCACACATACATATATCAGGTTTTAATTTATCAAAATTTGCAATGTTTGTTGTGGGAAAAATTTTGCATCTTTTTTGTTTGTTTTGGGAGAGTGTTTAGGGTTTTTTGAAAAAAAGCAGAAAGACTTTCATAGTGATCTTCATCAAATATAGCAGAAGCTATATCTCTCTGTTATTTATATGCATTGGGTATAACGCCTTAAAATAAGATAAAATGGCTTTTCTTCCCAGCTAACTGCTTTAATATAAAGGCTCATTAATTAGAAGAGATAACTGAAAACATTCAAAACTAGGCTGGTGTTGCAGTTCACAGGAAAACACAGTTCTCTTTTCTTACCGTAGTTTTTTCCAGGCAGTGAAGCAGGTGGTGGTGCTGTGTTTCAAAGGAAGAGCCAGATTTGCCAACAAAGGCCTGTTCTTCTTCGTTGGAGGACTGTTGATACATAGAGCTCTGTATTATTCTCTGTTTTGAACAAGAGGGTTCTTATCCAAATATTTGATCTGAACTAATCTGGATTGTACACAGTAGCATAACTGCAATGCTTTGTCTACAAAGTAGAACAAAAATTATTTTGCACCTTAATTTTCTGTTGCTTTTTTTAAAATCAAACTATTTTCTTTCCTTCCCTTGCATCTTCTTTTAAATATTTTTGTCTTAGGTATTTTATGCATTTTATGCATGGATAAAATAGTGCAATTTACAAGTGCAATCAACGCATAAATTTTTAATGTTGGATCAACACATGCTTAAAATTTTAATCAGTTTAAGTTACAGTAAAATATTTGTTTTTCCTGAGAATGTGCCTCCTTTACAGAAAACTAAAAATACTTGTCTTCCCAGGATCATTTCATAGCGCTAAAGAATTTGTGGTATTGCTGCTTACACAAAAATTCATGTCGGTGATCCCAATCTACTGGGTTTAGAAAGCGTATAGCAAATATTACTGACATAGAATGAAGAATTAAGTAGAAAGCATCCACTGTTTATTAATTGCTTTCATAATTATTCACTAGAAAGCAAAAAACTAAATAGGGGAGGAAGTGGGATAATAGAAAAGAATACAATTAAACCTTGGGATATTTGAAATCTGCAGGATAATGAAGCTATTTGGTGTCTTTTAAATTCAAATATTTGAGTTCTTTCAAGCAGAAGAGGAAACAGGGGCTCTGACTGCTCATCTTTTGTGCTAGACAGGACAGATGGACAGACAGCCACTTCCTCCTCTTCTGGCTATAGGTTGAAGTATCCGGCTGTTTAACACGTATTGAACAGAAAGGGCATAGAGGAATAAAAGCCTTCCTGTATCCCTCAGGGAATAGCCTAAATGCCAGAAAATTGCAGGGATTAAAAACCACTCTGTCTGTGGTCTTTCTCAGCTGGATACAGCTTTGAGCAGCCAAGGGGCTGTCTCCCAGCAGCATGGGTCACTGTGGATCCCAGTCCCAGCTGCTGGTCCTGGCTTCCGTGGCAGGGCTGAGCAGGGAATTTGCTTCAGATAATGTTAGATTACAATGCATTTGAGGTAATCCCCAAGATTCTCCTTAAACCCAAGTAGGTGCTTCAAGGGAACACTTCGCAACACCCATCTTGCAAGCAGTGTTCAAGAGCTGCCTTTTCCTTTACTGATGATGAAACCTGGTTTTGTCACCCACGTTCTACCAGGTTAAAGCCAAGTGAGATAAATCCAACCCACCTTCTAAGAGGCAAATGCTCTGTACTTTCCTTAATGAGTTCTTCTACAGGACCTAACTCCAAAAATGTGGGTTACATTGAATCCAGCATTTCTATCTGGACATTTCCTTCATCTCTTAGTACCCCACCATCGATTCTCACAAGCTTCCTTTAACAGGGTTAAGTTGCCCAGTTTATCCTTAATCTACCTCTAAAGGTAACATTACCCAAAGCCCCAAGGTGACTTGCCCTGGTGATAAGTGGAATAAAGTATTGCTGGGCTGTCATTAAGTGGTTACTCCAGAGGTGGAGGGGACACAAACATTACCTGCTGCAGCTGGTTACTCAGCAAGCCATTTCGTTTGCTCTGCATGTAGGCATTAGCACTCCCACTCTTTGCCGCGCGGATTCGAGCGAGCCTGGCTTTCTGTGTAAATAGACAAAATGAAGAGTGTCATTTGTACTCATAGCCATTATCCTGTTTATCTAAAACTGCTAATTGGAATCAGCTGCTTATGAATACCAATCTCACAGTAACTGACAGACTGCACTGCATCCATCCTCCAGGTGGAGCAAATCACAAGTGTCTTCCCATTTAAAATGCGTATGGATAGAAGCTTTTATTTGTTTGCATGGATCAGCTACAATGATCAGCTAAAAACAATGACTTTGGAGAAGGGATTAGACAGATCAG
>VYZR01023551.1:3984-14080 GCA_013400675.1 Oxylabes madagascariensis
TTGGAAGACAGTAGCCCACAGCATCCCATAAACAGTCATTCCTATACAGGTTATACTAACTGGGAAATAAAACTTAAAGCAGGCCAAGAAAAACATCCACTGAATTAGAGTTCAAAAACCCTGTAAATTCTCAGATCATTGAACTAGTAGGAAGACCATTTTAAAGCAGATTTTTATATTTTTGAACCTCTAACATCTGTGCAGTTAGGATACATATAAAAATACCTACATGAAAAAGTTGCACATAATTTTTAATTAGATCTTCAATTACATTGACTTCTTCACTAGTTTGACCTTTAGTTTGAAATAAGCATGAGGAAAACACCATGGCTAAATTGTGNCCGACAGGGGATTCCTTCCATCCCTTTCACCAGCATTGTTTCCTTCCTCTGGATGCATTCAAACCCCTTAACATCCTTTAATTGTAGACCCCAGAATGGCACACAGTGCTCCAGGTGAGGCCGAACCAATGCTAAAAACAGTTTCACTATATTACGTAATGTAAGTATATCCTAAACACTTGAGATCAAAGATCAAACAAAATATGGGGAAAAATTAGGGAAATTAGGGGAAAAATTCTTTTTCCTATTCCTAGGGTAAAGTTTTCATATCAGAACTTTTCTATTGTTCATATAACATGCCCTCTTTTAGNTTGATTAATTTCAGAACACTTCTGCACCCTGTTAAAGGAAAAATAAACATATTTAGATAGTTTCATTGTTCTTTGGTTGTCTGAGGCTCCTTTACAGAATACGGAGAGGACTTCAAAAAAGGTAACTACATTAAATGCAATGAAAACATGTACTATTACTTATTTATTTATATTTTTTCTTTATATTTTTTATTTCTCATTACAGAAAGGAAAACTTTCTAACTTCAAGTGATATCAAAACTTTAGAATAGAAAAAACAATAAAACTAGTNAACCAATGCTAAAAACAGTTTCACTATATTACGTAATGTAAGTATATCCTAAACACTTGAGATCAAAGATCAAACAAAATATGGGGAAAAATTAGGGAAATTAGGGGAAAAATTCTTTTTCCTATTCCTAGGGTAAAGTTTTCATATCAGAACTTTTCTATTGTTCATATAACATGCCCTCTTTTAGAGGCAAACACTTTACCACAGAATTTTGGCTGTTAAATGCATGAATTCATACTATTCTCAGAGCAGATGCAATATCATATTAATATCTCTAAATAGATTTGGGTAGATAGTTCTTAAACACAATATGTACTGCAATCTTTATCCAAATAATGGCACCAATCACATAAATATTTTTAAATTACATCTGCTATGTACCTGGCTATGTAACACAATTTCTGAACACAACATCCTGTAAAGAGAAGTTTCTACACGTTCTATACTCACTGCAATTCACCAGAAATATAATTTGACTTGTTTGATAGATGACATAACATAGAACAGTACTATTTAACCATGACACCTCAGAATCATCCTGTCACACATTTTTTACACATTTTCTGCCCCTTCTTTGATCTAGGAATAAGTCCTGACCTTTGGTGCTTAAACAAGCTTGTATTTTGGATATTCTCTAGCACTACCTCAGTTGTAAAAAGAAGCACTGATGAAAAACAGAAAGGGTAGGTAATTCTCAAAGTTATTATGTGCAAAACAGATTGTGGAGAAGGACATTTTCAATGAAAAAAATATTTTAATTTCAAGAACCATTTGCAACAATCCTCTGGAAGACTAGCAGACTGGAGTAAAATGAAATTGCATAAAGAATCTACATCAAAAATTACCCTACTTGGACTGCTACTACCCTACCGGCAGCCCAGTCTCCCTGTAAGGCTGTTCCAATCCATTGATTTTTATAGATACCTACTGCTAAAAATACAACCAAAGAAAAAACACATTATCAATTAAAGGAATTCAAATTTAATTAATTGCTGCAACTAAATAAGCTTTTGTGATTACTAGTTAATGAAACAAGCCACATTTTATATATTGTAGAGTTATACTGAGAACACATTATAAGAATTTCTCTGCTACAATACATTATTTGCAATGACCTGTAAAGATGTTCAATTAAAGCAGCCAAAGTTGCTCTATTGACTGATGGAAGACTCTGAATAAAAGCACTGTACTTCCTCACACGTTCCTTTTCATTCTGTGTATCTGCCAGAAAATAATAATCATTAAGCATTAATAACAATGCACACTAAAAACCAACAGTAGTTCTCATTAACTATATCAGCATCATCTAGTCTTTTAAAATTACTATTTAACAAATCAATCTTTTCTTCATAAAGGCAATGCTGACAATATACTATCAAAAAAGTGCATTATTGTACACCAGTTCAGGGAAATACCAATAAAGAGGGACAGTTCTATGTTCAAGCACCATTTGCCACCGCTTAAGACTGAAGTCGAAAACAGCAATTGCATCTTCTCTCAAAGCATATTTAATCTGTAGTTTGTGTATGCACCTCTGTGAGTGCACATGCACAAGTGTAAATGTAGTTTTAAGAGCTCCTAGTAATGAGAAAGGAAAAGACCTATTCATATTTTAAATATTTACTGGAAAAGTGCCTGAAGGCACAGAGTAGTTTAAGGATCTAAGTATATATACAACTGATTAGAGGACAGCAAGGGGAAAGGGCAGGTAAATAAGTTGTACCAAGTTACAGATAGCTGAACAATGGCAAGGCTGATGGCAGAATTCCAGTTTTGGGAATGACAGTATCTGAAACACAAGCACAGCACTCAAATCTGCCTCCCTGTGCTGCTTATGCCCCCTTATGATCAGGGCATAAGCAAAGTTAATGTAGATTGCGTTTAGTTAGTTAGCTTTTCCCTCTCAGTCCCTTGCTTCTCTCAAGTTTCTGAAAAGAAAGCACAGAACTCTTCTGGATGATTGATGGTGCTCTCCACTAACTACTGACTACGTTTTGGTTTCTTTGGTAATTGGAAGAAAAAATAAATAACAAAACAACAGTTTAGAGATCTTCTAATCTGTTTTCATAAATGTTTTAGTCTTCCTAGAAGTACCTTCTATATCACTTAACACGACAGGATTCTCTGTTGTAAAGCTGAAGGAGAATAGTAGCCATGTGTACATATCAGGAAGAGGAATCGCTGTAACACCATTAAAAAGAGCTGAGTTAAATCTGAACTGCCTCACAACCTTTTCTGGTTTCTGATGAGATTAATCATGTGGTAAGTGAAAAAACTCTTAATATTTTTTCCTCTAGTTTTTGAAATTGAGTTTAAAGGTCAGAAAAGTGTAATATTGATAATATTTCAATTTCCTGAAAGTCTAGTGGCTCATATTGAAGCAACATCCATATATTTGAACTTAACTAAAATCAGAGAGGAATACGCTTTTAATATCTTTTTTTAAAGACAAAACGGGCCACACTGTAAATATGCCTGCATGACTCCTATACATTAAGATAGGAATTAATGCACTGTCAGCATTTCCCATGCATGTCTTACTGCTGTGCCTGCAATTTTATATGACAGTTTGGCAGGGAAACCATTTGTTTCTTGCAGCTTGCAAATATTGCAATACAGAAACTAAAATTTTAAAAGAACATTATAAAAATCGTCTCTGATTAACATTCATCTATTGCAGCCATGTCCCAAATATTTTTTTCCTCACTACATGGTTTTGCCAGTTATGAAATAAAATAGGTTGATATAGGGTAAATTAACAACCCCCTCAAATTTGATACTGAAAATATACATATAACCTTTATTGTATTGAATGTCATTGAATACATTACCTAATGCAGAGATCCAGAATGGATAAAGTTCTTTAGTGAGAAGTGCATCATCTATTTGAGAAAGAAAACTTTTCAGTACATCAGTCACATCTTCAAGTTGATGTTTTCCTGCTCTTAGTTTAACACTTCTTGCATCTTTTTTGAAACTTTCCAGCAGTTCAGCTACATTGGAAGAATCACCATTCTTAAGATAGATTTGCTTGCTACCTAAACCTAAGGCACAAAAATACAGGAGAGAAAAATGAGTGAATGTAAAATTAACAATTCTTTTAAAAATTCCAGACATCATTATATGAAAATTATATGTGGCTGGCAAACACACTGCATTTCCTAACAAAATCTTTCTGAACTTTTACATATACTCACTTTATCAGTAAAAACACTGCCAAGTCTTCTTACCCCCAACTAGACCTCTTTGCAAAAATACTCATCATAATAGTAAGCAAGACTGGAATGACGATTTCAAGAGTATTTTACAGGCATTTAAAATCCCCAAATCTCTTCAAGACTTCCTGAAACAGTACTTTCAAAAGGCACAGTCAAGAGAAGAAGTTTTGATGCTAGGTATTGCATTACACATAAAACAGAGCTGCTTTCATGAAAAACTCCTTTTGTTTTATTCCTCTATGGATGAACTCAGTTTAAGACTCAAAGTATTATTGTATTCATCCAACCTGAAACATTTTATTCTTAAAAGCCTCAAGATAAGTAGAAAATATCCATTTTTCTGATTTTTCTCATGTTCTGGAAGACATCGGTCAACTACTACTCCTATATGTAAAAACAAAAACCACCAAAGTCAACTCAAAAAGAAAATGTATAGTTTAAAACAAAGTCATGACCACCTTCAATCACTGCATATGTTATTGTAGTCAAAACTCGGTTTTTTTAAACTTGAGGAAGTTTGATGTCGTATTAGATTAGGAACAGCAAGAGATATGACACAGACTCTCGAGCTTAGTTGTAAAGGAGAGCCAGTTTTATTCTTCAAGACCATCTTTTGTAGAGAGTTCCAAAAGGGTCCAAAAGAGTAAAACTTTTATTGGCTATCAAACCAATACAAGATCATCATTGGACAGTTAGGAAACACACCTTTAGACCGTTACTTGCAAGTAAACAACAGGGAGACAAACAACACCTGCAGAGGTTGTTTTCCTTCTCCAAGGACTGTTTGAGTTCCTCCTCACGCTTTCTCAGGCCTCAGTTTCTCAGGCCTAGAGTGAGAAAGTCATGTGACTTGATTTTCACACAGACACTGTGCTGCCTGCCTGACTTCTCACATTCAGCAACCACAGTTTGGCATAGATGCACAGTACTATTTATCTTTGTAGAGATTATTTGAGCATTTACATATCTAGAAAGAGGATGGTACTTTATGCAAAACGCTGCTTTTTTTATTTACCTGTCAAATTAAATACTCTCTCAAAACCTATGAAATCTAATGTTTTTACAGTTCACCTTTCCTGTAATGCCCGCAAGCACCTCCATTTGGTACGGCCTTTCTGGCATTACTGTCAGGAACAGCCCTGGACCACAATAACATCTGTCTTCTGTAGACAACAGCTAAATACAGAATCTTTATAATGATGATACAAAAGATGTCTGCAAGTAATGCATACAAATAATTCCTTCAGCTTTCGATTGAACATTTTAACAACTACTAATGCTGATCCTGAAAACATATTTTTGATAAAGATTTAGTTGATATAAAAGACATTAAGGAAACTGAATTTTAATTAAGACTATACAAATTGTTCTAAGTGGCAGACAAAATTACTCTGCTTTAACAATTCAGTGAATGAAATGGTGTAAACTATACGTGGAATTATTTCTATTGCTAATGATTAAAAATAATTTGGCAAAAGCTTCTTTTCTTACTTTCAGGTACTAGGTGTAACACCAATACAACTCTACAATAACGCAGTGTTGCCATATCCAAAGGTTATTTAGTTAAACTACAATGATTCAAACAGAAATTAAGTGCTCTCATACTGACAGAGGTTACATTTATACCAAAGGTTACATTTATACCATCACATTTATACCAAAGACAGATTTGTATAGGTTGATATGCATGTAGCAATCTCACCAAAAAAATTCATGAATTCTACCATTCACAAAAATGGTAGAAATGGTAGGAAGAGGATCATGGTAATTATAGGCCAGTTAGTCTGACCTCAGTACTCAGTAAGGTAAATGGAACAGTTTATACTGAGTGCCATCATGCAGCACTTACAGGATGGCCAGTGTATCAGACCTAGCCAGCACAGGTTTAGGAGGGGTAGGTCCTGTTTGACCAACCTGGTCTCCTTTTATGACCAGGTGACCCGCCTGGTGGATGCAGGAAAGGCTGTGGATGTTGTGTACCTGGACTTCAGCAAGGCCTTTGACACTGTCTCCCACAGCACACTCCTGGAAAAGCTGGCAGACCACGGCTTGGACAGGAGCACTCTTTGCTGGGTTAAGAACCGGCTGGACGGCTGGGCCCAGAGAGTGGTGGTGAACGGTGCTGCATCCAGCTGGTGGGTAGGCACCAGTGGTGTCCCTCAGGGGTCTGTGCTGGGGTCAATTCTGTTCAATATTTTTATTGATGACATGGATGAGGGTATTGAGTCTTTCATTAATAAATTTGCAGACGACATTTAGTTGGGAGAGTGTGTCAATCTGTTGAAAGGCAGGAGGGCTCTGCAGAGAGACCTGGAACGGTTGGATGAATGGGCAGAGTCCAATTAATTGAAGTTTAATAAGTCCAAGCCCCGAGTCCTGCATTTTGGCCACAATAACCCCCTGCAATGTTACAGGCTGGGGACAGCGTGGCTGGACAGTGCCCAGGCAGAAAGGGACCTGGGGCACTGGTGACAGCAGCGGAACATGAGCCAGCAGTGTGGTCTGGTGGCCAAGAAGGCCAACGGCATCCTAGTCTGGATCAGGAATAGTGTGGCCAGCAGGAGCAGGGAGGTCATTCTTTCCCTGTACTGGGCACTGGTGAGGCCGCACCTCAAGTGCTGTGTCCAGGTCTGGCCCCTCAGTTTAGGTTGACACGCTTAAGCACATCCAGAGGAGGGCAACGAGGCTGGTGAGGGGCTTGGAACACTGTGATGGTGTGTTTTTCTTTAATGTAGGTTTGTACTACAATTTCTTTAATGGATCGTTTCTAGTTTTCCCGTGTTAGTTGGTTTGGTCCAAGTTTTCTCCTCTCTTTCCCAGTTGTCCATCACTCTCTGACCTTGCCCTCTGCCCCACCTTCTAATGTTGTCAATCCCCAGCCAATCCCGCCTTCAAATCTAGAAATTTCCAAGTTCCTTGACGCATTATTGGTTCTCTTAAGTTGTATCCACCCCTTGTTTTCCCCCATTGGTTGTAGTTCTGTAAATCCCTCCTCTAGCTCCTCCCTCATCCAATCCTTATTGGTTGAAGAATTGTACCCTCCCCTTGTATCTCCCCCGTTTAAAAGACTATGCATGGTGCTGTTCTTGGTCTTTCGTCCCTGACCCTTTCAAGGAATAAACCGCCTTGGAAATCCTATGAAGGATCCCTCTCTCTTCCTTGCCTCCATTCCTTGGCGTTGTAGCATCCAAGTGCTGTAGAGAGCAGGCCCTGCTCTACTGCCACCCAGGTCATCTCTGACTAGGGGCAGCCACTCTCGGCACTAGTGCCTGAGAGCTGGTCGGGCTGAAGGTAACTCCGGCACTGCATCAGAACACAAGCCCTGTGAGGAACGACTGAGGGAGCTGGCGTTGTTTAGCCTGGAGAAAAGGAGACTCAGGGGTGACCTTATCACTCTCTACAACTTCCTGAAAGGTGGCTGTAGTCAGCTGGGGATTGGTCTCTCTCTCCATGCAGCAACTGACAGAACGAGAGGACACAGTCTTAAGCTGTGCCAAGGGAAATATAGGTTGGAAACTAGGAAAAAGTTTTTAACAGAAAAAATAATAAAATACTGGAGTGATCTGCCCAGGGAGGTACTAGAGTCACCATCCCTGGATATGTTTAAAAAAAGACAGGATGTGGCACTTGATGCCATAGTCTAGTTGAGATGTTAGGGTATGGGTTGGACTCAATGATCTTGGAGGTCTCTTCCAACCCAGTCATTCTGTGATTCGGTGAATTTGCAGTAGTAAAAGTACATAAACATCATCTGCATATAACCTCATGCCATGTAAAATTATGCTGGCAAAAATTACTCAAATAAATAGGTAACCAACTATACATCCTTGAAATTATTTCGTCAGGTTATTTCACTGAATAAACAGCAGCCTAGGACTGAACTCAACTCCACAGTTAATGACAGCTTCTAAGATGTGTTCAGACCACAACTTCTACAGGTTTGCAGAGTTTATTTTTTGAGCTGAGTTGTCTGCATTGGGGCAGTGGACCCCAAGTCTGAGTTTCATAAGACAAACTACACAATATTCAAAATAGAAAAATGTCTATAAAGGGCATTTACCAAGTTGTATTTCCCCAAACTGGCCATTCTCAGATGTGTGGCAGTGTATTGCACCATCTCATTAAAGAATGGCAAGGCTAATGAGGGGCGTTGTTTTGTTTTAAGTAATATATAAACTCATTCAACAGGATCTGGTACTGGGGGTGCTTAGGTATTACACAAATGATCTTAGCTTGAATAAAATCCACTCTACTTACCATACTGTGTAACAAACGCTATGCAGCTGCTCACAATAATAGGAACATCATTTTTGCTGAGCTGCTGATCTTGTAATGCATTACCATCTGTACCTGCTGCTTTTTCAATTGCAGTATACCAGACCATGAAATCCAGCTTTGTATGGCCATGGATGTATAGTGTTCTGAAAAGTATAAAAATATTTTGAGTTTGGGAAAGAAATAAAAAACCGATGTTATTGTACCACAGCAACAAAGCAGATATTCAGAAAAGAAAAAAAAATATACTTGGAGTAAGACATAAAGGTACCTTTCACCACATAAAGCTGTGGTGGTGGTCTATTGTTACAGCATCATTTTTTTCCAAATTCATTTGTATTACCAGTGCCATAAAAAATAGAAGAAGATCCACAAGCACTGTCACAAGCCTTTGAAAGAACTTGCCAACATTTTATAATTACCCTTCTTCAGTCTTGCTCCTATATTATGCATTCATATGTCCAAGCCACGGCTAAGCAGGAAACAAATTCAGAGACAGCTTTCAACACTGTAAAAAGCTTTCCCTACTTTTGTATTCACACCCCTAAACACCCCACACATCCACTAACCTCTTCTATAGAGTAATTGAGCCATACTGAACTTCTCTCCTACACAAGTATCAAAATGATCCCCCACTATCACAAAGCTAAGCAACATATATGAAAAAGCTATGAGCTAAGGCAGAATAAGTTAATGCAACATTTTGCCTATATCTCAAAGCACAGCCTTGTTCTGACTTTTATTTAAGCATGCTACAGTAATCTCCTGTGTGCCACCCTGAGAAGCTAGCTTCTAAGAAAAAATACCAAAACTGAAAAGTTTAAGGGGGTATGTCCAGCCATAAGCATGTGTGTAATAAACAATTGTTTAAAGTGTTAAAATAGTAAACAAACTTTTCTACATATGTTCTCTTATCTCCCACTAAAGAAATGTAAGGGATCAATTTTCTCTAATGACCATTTATTTGCTAACTAGGAAAAGTCAAAATGCTCTACTGAACTTCTATGATAACAGTTTCATCAAAATAGAGAATACATTTATTTTGATTATTTCATTTTTGGAGGAAGGGAGCATTTTGTATGATGAGGGAATATTTAATTTCATTTCTTTTTGTAAGTATCTTTCAATTTTGCTTTCATAAATGTTTCCATTCCAGCATTCCTATCTTGCTAGGAAGTGGGGATGCAGTCAATATATTACATACACACAGTCAAGATCTGAACTCTTCTCAAAATCCACCATACAGACTGAGCCATTCAGCAGCAGAGTAGATGACACTAAACTATTTCAGCCCACTGAACCAAGTTTTTAGGAAGTCTTTACTTCATGACTTCAAAAGTCATGTTAACTACCACACATGCCTGTATAGTAGAAACACAGCCTCTCTCTTCAACTAAGAAAAAAAAAATGCATAAAGCTCTCCTATTTTTGCAGCAAAATGAGTGAGCCTAATTCAATGCTGTCAATGTTTCCTTAAGACTCGTCAAAATAGGTAGTTCTCAATCAATGTCTTCCAAAGAATACATTGCCACATTTTCTGGTATTGCTATTGCCATACGTATGTAAGGAAAGTAAAAAGTTTGAAGTGAGTAGAAAAAAGCTTGACAGTGCATGATACTCCACTATTATTCACAGATTAGAAGAGGTTAGGACAATGATTTATAAAAGATTTATGGTTCT